>JBBPCY010073648.1:0-10173 GCA_037974405.1 Brachyalestes nurse | reverse complement strand
CAGAGCTCCGGAAAACATTGATGCTGCTTATGAGAGCCCATCTGATGATTTGGTGTACGTCTTTAAAGGTAAGGCGTAAAGCAACCTTTGATGAGTAGATCATGAAAAGGGAGTGTTAAGGAGAACATCACAGCTATGATTTTGTCATAGCAAATAACACACAGCCTTAAATGTAGCGTACTAGTAACACAGTGTTCGGAATTTATGCAAACGTTTGAGTACTTATGGTCAAATTAAAATGTTTGGTTGATGTTAAGTTACAGTAAATACTCATCATGCACAGTTTAATGCATAATTACTGTGTATTCAACGGCCACACATTTAATATTAACTAATAATACTGAAATATAGAAAAATGCCATATTTAAGTTTGTTTCCTAAACATTTCTAGTAATTTGAAAAATCAATAAAAAAGTCATTTGACAGGGGAGTGTTTAAACATAAGAATATGATTCTGGAATGCTGAGAACTACTGATCCTAATTCATAGGCACACTGATATAGAATATATTGTGCTACTATGAGGCCATCTAATTCTTTTATAAATTCAGGCCTAATAAAGTGTAAAGTGGCCAATTTTGTCACAATTTTTGCACACAGTGTGAACAATGTGAAAATGTTCTCTGCATTTAACCCATTTAACCCATTCACCAAGTGAAGCAGCAGACAGCGAGGAACACAGCGCCCGGGGAGCAGTGTGTTGGAACAGTACCTTACTCAAGGGTACCCAAGTAGTGCCATTAGCATGACCTTCCAATCACAGGGGCAACTCCCTAACCACCAGTCTCCACACCAACTGAAGACTGATATGTAATGCATAGCCACAGTCTAACTAATGTGGGGGTCTGGTCTTGATCCTCAGGTCAGAAGGTCTGGGCTTTCTCTGGTTATGAAGTTGCAAAGGGGTATCCCATGACCCTCAGCAGCATGGGCCTGCCTGCCAAGGTGAAGAAGATCAGCGCTGCCCTCTACGACCAGAAAACTGGAAAAACACTCTTCTTTGTTGATGATCGTTACTACAGGTAAGAAACACCAGAGTGATCACTGAAGCCAATAGAAGAACAGATTAAACACTCAGATGGTACTAACTAAAATCACTTTACAGCTTTGATCAGAACACAAAGAAGATGGACAAGGGTTTCCCTAAACGAGTGGAGGACAGCTTTCCAGGAATGACTGGGAAAGTTACAGCAGCTTTCCAGAGCAAAGGTCAGTAGAGAAATATTACAGATCAAATTGGATCAAATAAAGCCACTGATTTGATCAATTCCAACGTCTACACTGTATCTCTTCCAGGTTTCACCTACCTCTTCAGTGGGCCACACATGTTTGAGTTTGCCGACGGAAAGCTCTCCCGTGTGCTTAACAACAACTACTTCTTGCTCTGTTAGTCCTTTTAATGTGGATGCCATGCAGGCAGTGGTGCACCAGAATTAGAGCAAATTACAGAGTAAATATATTTTATTTTAAAATGATGTTTAACTTATTTCAGACAGTTTGGCTGTTAATGTATTTTATTATGTATTTTATTTCGATTTTAATAAACAAATCATGAGCAGTTTTAAAGTTTTGTGTAAAGTAAACTGACCAGTTTTTGTCATATGGGAACACACCACAACACAAAATTCATCTCTGCATTCAACCCATACAAAAAAGTGAAGTGGCGGGTAGCCAGGAACACAGCGCCCAGGGAGCTGTGTGTGGGCATAGTTCTGTACTCAAGGGAACCTCAGTGGTGCCACTAGCAGTCTTGGGATTCAAACCCACAACTATCTGAACACAGAGCTAACTCCCAAACCACTAGAACACCAGCTGCCCCAAAGCAGCAGGCAGCCAATTTTGCAAATTTCAAAATATTTCAGTGCGTCACTGCAAACTGTTGTGAAAAGCAGTTAAAGGACATTCAGGATTTCCTTAAGGGTCTGTGGTCACTTGCATAAAACATCTTAAGTCAATTCAAGTCAAGCTGTATTGTCATCCCAGCCATATATATTAAGCACACAGTGGTCCTCCTGGACGGTCGGTGCAAGTGAATTCTGGCCTAAAGGTTTCCATTTAGCTTCAGCTGCGTAACATCTCTAGGAAAAATGGGGAGAACAAATCTTTGCATATTTACATTTTAAGATAAGATGATAAGATAAGAAAAGATAAGAACTTTATTTTTCCTGAGGGAAATGTTTCTATGATGAACAATTTCAGTGCAACGAGAGGAATAAAAGTAAATTTCAAGAGTTTTGCTGTTGCAATTGCAATTAAAATGTAAGCATTTAACTTTAGAAATCTCCTTCATGCATGTGGCTCCTGGTATTTAACTGAGTACTTAATGCTTCTGGAAACTATCAATTAGTGCTGTGTTCTACTCTGGAACTTCTGCTGAAGTTTGACACCTTTTGATGTCTAGAACTCATTTACTTCCGACTATCTACATCTGGAATGTGACGTAAATTTTTTTTATTTTCTCTTCTCTCTATCTAAAGTCAGGCTCTCTGCTCAAAGGGAAGAGCGCAGAGGCAACTCTATCTCACACACTTGAGACTCAGGAGCTGTGCCAATGACTGGCATTGTGTTTGTCAGTTTGTTGCAAAGACACAGCAAGGAGAACAATGAGGACTTCCTAGATGTAGGGAGTTCCACAGGTGCACCTGCTGTCAGCTAATTGCCAGAAAATGGCAATTAAACAAGAAGGAGCGTACGTTTGAATGTCTCCCTCTGCTGGCCGGCCTAAGTATTGTCTCTGCTGGCCGGCCTAAGTATTGTCTCTGCTGGCCGGCCTAGGTATTGCAGCCAGCCAGGCTCCAGCCTGTACCCTCACAATACAGACTAATGTGTTCATTTTCTCAACACAGAACACCACAAAATATTCCAGCACCACAAAGTAATTCAGCTCCAGTTACAGGACGTTCTAACAGTGACTGTGTAAATTCATTATATTAATGTCCCCCAATAGCCAATGAGCAGTTCACCAACCAGAAATCCAGAAGTCAGAATTTAACCCAATCAGCACTCAGTAGCCAGCATGCAAGCATGCTTTTGCCCAAAATCTGTTTACTATAGACAAATGGAACTCCATGAAAATTATTTCATTAACATTTCTTGCTGTTTGCTGTTTTTTTTCACTATTCAATAAGGCATTGCCTGATGGGTGCCATCTAGTGTCTTTTAGTCATTTTTGGTATAATGGGAAGAATAAGAAGTTGCTAGGTTTCTCACAAACACAGCTACACCAAGAGTCCCCACATCTGCATAACCTTGTCATTGAATATTATATCTATGTTTTTATTACAGTTACAAACCCCCTGTGATTATACTGTTACTTTGCTTATTTATTTTTCTGTCCTCTCTAGGCAACTAAGGCCTTTGCTTTAGCACCACCTAGCCCAAGGCTATTCAACTTCAGTAGCAAATGGGTTGGATATGAAAATTCTGGGGTGGGCCACACAGAATATTTGTCAACTTTTCCTTTAACTTTAATACTTTCTCATAAGGAGCCTTTTAACCAGGGTCCATATTTATATTTTGCTACATTCAACACATTTAGAGCCCATCAGCCCCTCCCCCTCCTGTGAAGTGGGCGTAGCAGCTGGCTTATCTTTGTCTTTTTTGTTTATGGACTTTATGTCAGTGCCAATTTGACGGCGTCTGGTTCTACATGAGAACTCTGACCATTAAAGTCGTTAGAGTAGATACATCACCGAGCAAAAACTACAAAGGTTTTCCCCTCACTGTGTGCGACTGGATTCTCTTCATCTTCCGTAACTGCCAGCCTTTTACGCTGTGCTCTGCTCGGATTGGCTAATTTTATACAACACAGCGGATAACTAATTTTGGCAAAAGTAGCGAGGGACTACCAGTCACTCATGATCCAAGACCTATAATTTTATTACATCACACAAAATCACACACTGTTATTTAGTGCCAGTCTTGTGGGCCATAAAAAAAATTCACATTTTAGATGGCATTTTGTGCTTGACATGTCTGTGGCAGGGCCAGACCGGCCGTATAGGCTTGGTCAGGCCTATTCAACTAGCGGGCCGCAGTTGGAGCAGTTGGTGGCCTGGGAGCTGCCTCTGTGATCAGAAGGCAGGACTGCCAGTGGCACCACTGAGGTACCCTTGAGCAAGGTACCGTCACCCCACACTCCTCCCTGGGCACTGTGTTCCTGGCTGTCTGCTGCTTCACTTGGTGAATGGGTTAAAAACAGAATATCACATTATTCATGCTCAGGTGTGTTCATGTTTGACTATAAGGGGCCACTTTAAAAAATCCTGTGGTACTTAGATTAGAACCCAAGCAGCAGGATTACTTCGTCTGGCTATTCTGCTTTCTTGATGGATTTTGTAACTGGACACTTCTCAGGCCAGTCACCACTTCTGTCTTCTGTATAGTGCATGAAATATCCAGCGAAGAGAGGAGACAGGATGTGTCAACACCAAGTCTGCTCTCAGCACTTGCAGCAAGGCTCTGGGGGTTGTACAAGCGGAACAGTGAAGAAATTATTAAGATTTAAGTTTCATTATCATCATCAAAACATTTTTAACTTTTGTTCTTATGAAAAAAAAGCTTTTATTACACAAAGCTTTTGATAACCTGTCAGCCCCACACCATTCTGGCCTCTCGCACATCTACACATCATCTCGTACCCTCAGATCTTCCTTTTCCAGTCCACTCACTACACTCCCCACTCGTTTGTCTATTATGAGGTTTAAAGCGTGTAGCTATGTTGCCCCTCTTCAGTCTTGCTTACTGTCTTCAATCCTGTCCCTGTACTGCACACATTTCTAGTTTTGCACTTTTGCACTCTTTATATAAAGCTCTGGGAAAATGAATATACTTCCCAAATGTCTGTACTTTTTCCATTGTTTATCCATCTTCATTCCAAAAGCATCTTTAAATGCATATTAAAAGCTCGACAGTCCTATTTTTGAGTTTATTTGGAAGAAAAGGTCACCCAGGAATCGGAAAGTAGTTAAGCAGAGACCCAAATGATAGCGGTGCAGGATCTTCTGGATAAGACAGAGATAAGATATGCCTTTATTGTCATTGTACTGAAACAAGTACAACGAAATTGTAGGGGCTACTTAATGGTGCAAACAAATACAGACAGTGAACAGTGCAGACAGTAAACAGTGCAGACAGTGAACAGTGCAGACAGTGAACAGTGCAGACAGTAAACACAGTACAGACAATAAACATCAAACATGAAGTTGCAGAAAGACAACAATGACGCACAATTTACAGGTCAAGTATTAAGTATTGCACTTATTGAGATGAGAAAGATTGCACTTGTGTATATAAATATATGTATATGTATAAAATGACACTATAAAAGAATAAATACATGCACATATTGTAGACAGAGATTATTGCACATTGCCCTGAGATTTGTGGAACATTGCAGCAGTTATTGCACATTGTCTGTGAGTGGTGATGGTATGAGTTTGTGTGTATTTAGTGCAGTGATGGCTTGTGGGAAAAAGCTCTCTCTGAGCCTGTTGGTCCTAGTTCTGATGGACCTGTAGCAGGAGGGCAGGAGGTTGAAGAGGCCATGAGCAGGATGGGTCCGGTCTCTGATGATTCCCTCAGCTCTGTTGAGGCAGTGGGATGTGTAAATGTCTTTCTGTGAGGGGAGGGGCAGCCGATGATTTTCTCTGCCGTCTTGACTACACTCTGCAGTCTCTTCCGGTCTGCCTCTGTGCCGTGGGAGAACCATCCTGGGATGCAGTAAGTCATGAAGTAAGCTTCTCGCTCATGTTGTTCTTCCTGAGCACCCTCAGGAAGTGCAGACGCTGCTGTGCCTTTTTAATGACCACCGTGGTGTTAGCAGTCCAGGAGAGGTCGGCAGAGATCGTGGTGCCCAGGAAGGTGAGGGTGTGCACCCTCTACACACAGTCACCCTTGATGTAGAGGGGGGTGGATCTGCCCTGTGCATCCTGAAGTCCAGGATGACCTCTTCTAGTTCAGAGCCAGGTTGTTTGCCATGCACCACACAGACAGCCTCAGGACCTCGTCCATATAGGCAGACTTATCCCCACTGGAGAGGAATCCCACCACTGTTGTGTCATCAGCAAACTTAACTATTGTGTTGCTGATGTGGGCAGGTCTGCAGTCCGGGGTGTACAGGATGAACATCAGTGGGCTCAGCATACACCCTTGTGGGGAGCCTGTACTCAGAGTCCGAGTGGAGGAGAGGTGGGGTCCCAGTCTTACTGTCTAAGGCCAGTTTGTGGCCTTAGACAGTAGCAGGTGAGCTGTGGGATTCCCAGACCAGGTGTCAGGGATGATGGTGTTAAAGGCAGAGCTGAAGTCGATGAAGAGCATTGTGAAGGGCAGTGGCTATGGATTGGTTCTACCTGAATAAATTAAGACAAATTCTGTAAAAACATAACATAACTATAAAAAATAGTCTCAGGACTAGTCTCAGAATTTATTCGGCACTATGGGTTGCAAGCTTTCCCGTTGCTATCCCCCATAAAACCCAACCCACTGTTTCCTCTCTCTGTCTTGGATGACCATTTTGCAAGGCAAAGATTGGGTTTGTCATTGGTGAAGGATTTACACATAGATCTTGCATCATTTGAGCATTACACAGTTTGTTTATACTTCTTAAGAGACATTTGTTTAAAAATCGTTGTTGAAATATTTGACGTTGTCTGTAAGAGGTTTTCTCCCCCACCTTCTGTTATAGAGGGTCTCTTTGAGGTAAACCCCTGCACAATGGGTTTTATTTCCAAACTCTTCCAAACAATATCTTGTTTACTTTTTTGTTTGTGTCTATTTGTGCACAATCTGGTCTCATAGTTTGGACCTTGGTGTTGATACTGGTGTAGATACGAGGAATTTGTGTTCATCATGGGGTTTTACTATGGTAAGCTGTTGATAGAGCGCACTGGTCTACAAGAACACTTGAATTTACCCTGACATAGACTCCTGTAATAGATCCCATCAGGGTCCTGCCGATCCTGTTCATATATTTTGGTCCTGGATTTCTCTGCACTCATTTTGGAAGCTGATCTTTGATTCTCACTCAGCTGTTACTGCCACAGATTTATCCTCTGAGCCAATCACAGGCCTCTTTGGTGTTTTGATTGTAGACGATACCTTGCTGTCCTGATTCTGTGACTTTGTTGTTTTATTGACCTTGCTAATTTCACTTCATTAGAACAGTCTTTGTCTTCCCTCCCATTCTGCTTCGATCAAGCATTTCTTATATTTTGTGGAGTTAGAGAAGATTAAGTATACACTCAGAACTACAGCTGGTACATTTAACAAGGTTTGGACCTTTAGATCCTTAATGCTGTGTGAGATCCCAGTGAATGAGCACCCCACCATATTATACTGTTGCATTTTTGTCTCCTGTTTACTCAGTTAATGTTGAAATTCTACATTTTCTTGTTGTTGTTCTACAATTATTCACAGATATGGATGCGAGTTTGTTGCTGTGGACAGAGATGAGGTGGTTTGTGGAGTTTTTGTTTTTTTGTGGTTATTTTTCCAAATCTGTGTGAAGCCTTGGCTGCTAAAATCCACAGTTACACAGCTGAAGTGACTCACTCCCTGCAGAGAATAATCAAGTTAAAACCAGCTGTGGTGGGCATTTGGCAGATCAGATACGTTGCTTAATTCACCCAGTGACACCAATATAAGTCACAGAATGTAAACTGCTTCAGTTCCCAGAAAGAAATGCTGTTTAAGCCTAATGGCGCGTTTGATGTGCGTCTAACTACATCATGACAGAAGACAAAGGAATCTGATGTGCGTTAATGGGATTTTCCCAGTCAAAGTAGCCACATTTAATGGGAAAACAGACATTTGAGCAAATTATCTGATATTTTGGTTGTAAATACAGCATCTAGGCATTTACACTATTAAGTCTCAAGTCTTCATTCAAGATTTTTTTACCTCAGCAATTCAGTTGTTGAGAGTCAAATGACTTAATTCAGAGTTATTTTAAACAAAGTGCTCTGTTCCAGAGAAGCTACTAAATAGTTCCCAGCACTAGTGATGAAAACCAGCTGTCTGAGGTATTTAATGCCTCTAAAAGCTCCCTTGCATAAGGTTATTAGTGGTGTGATGCAAAGAAAAAAGCAGGTATACATTCCTCCATACATACACAAAGGCTTGTGTATATTAGTAAGGGTTTGTATGAGCTTACATAGCCAACTTCTCTTCTGCTCCCTCCCTTTACATCCCTTTTCTGAACGAAAACTGTATTAAAACGAGCAATATAATGTGTGTATCTCATAAGCAGAAAGTTTACAAACTCCTTTTATGAAATCTGGATGTAGGTAGTCCCTGTGTTTTGAAGGCTTAAAATGTTTTACTGATTTTAAGAAGATTTTTTGTCATTTCCAAGAACAGCTGGTAAACAACCTTCTTAACTTCTGCTAGGACGCTAGTTTTACAGAGATAATGTGAGGAAACCTTGTGCAATGTCGGTAAATTACACCAACACGTTTCCCATTTACACTTTTTGTTGAAGCAATGTTTTATCAGTAGCAACACAACAGTGCTTATTTTAAAAGCAGCATTCACAGCTTATTTTGTATTGTATATCACACCACCATGTCCTAAATGGGCCAACGTTGAGGACAGTCGATGTGTCTGTTGGTGGTGTCCATGGAAATGGATGGAAATCAAACCTTAATCATTATCTGAAAGTGATTAAACTGCATTCTATGAAGAGCGCGGAAGTTTGTTTTTCTTCTCTCTATTTTCGATTGTTTCTCGAAGAATAAATCAGTTATGAATTAGCAAGTAAAGGGAAAAATCATTTTGTGTCCATATGCAGAAGTCAAGTAAAAAAGGTTGGCACACAAAGTTTGATCCTGGCATCATCACTGGACTCGAGTCTCTGATGGCTCCCTCTCACCCAAACCATGGGACACTCACTGTTCGGATAGTTTTACAGGGCTCATGATTGCTTCTTAGTTCTCAACCCAAAACAGAACCAGAGATCAAATGGATCAGTATGAGGAGCAGCTGTGAGAAAAGGTGCTACAAACATTTACTTGACTAACTTTTAAACTATTACAAAAACTAATATTCCTCTGTTTTATAGTGCCACTGTTTCCTTGATTGTTCCAACCTATCAAACCTCAGAAATACGAAATGAAAATGTCTATAATATGGCTGGGCACATTAACAAGGTATTATTGCATGTTAACACAGGTTTCTTGTTTGTGCTTCTGTGCAGCACGCAGCTCTATGTCTCAGCTAGTTTTTGCGGGAGTCAGGCATCCCATTACTTTTGTCCGTATAATTTGGAAAAAAGTAAAGGGATGTCTGACCATTACACCAACAGAGACTTTAGTGACACTGCATTCCAATACATAGACTTTCAAATGGAGTTGGTCCCCCTTTACAAACTGCCAGAGCATGGTGCCGCCGTCCATGCTCTGGACTCTGAGGGGAACTTGTGGGTAAAGTGTTAATACCCTGTCAGAGGCAAATAGCTTTAGTTTTATATTTGATTTGATTGCAATAATGTAAGACTAAATGAGAGGAAAGCAAAGTCATAGCTTTGGTTTTATTTTTGATTTGATTACATTAATGTTTCAGTTGAGATTTACCAAAATATTTGAACAGTAACTGTGTAACCGTGTTAAAGGGAACACTGTGGTTAAAAAGCTCCTTATTTGTTTAAAGTGTTTGCAAACCAAATGTTATTGCACTTTTGTTCATTTAGCAAAACGTGATAAATCGTGATTAATTCGCTGAAAAAATTTTAATCGTTGCCCAGCATTAGTCTTGAAATATCACAATGTCATTTTTTAGCATGTGTCCCACTCCATTATAATTAGTCAAAAAAAATCATGATGCTTCATCTTACTGATTAGTTCAATCTGAATCATGAAATGGGCAACCATTTAAAATTACACAGCCACATTAAGCAGAATGACATTGCTCCATTTTCAAGGTTGGATACCACCTCCATTTCTAAGCCTGATAGAGAATGAGTCTCTGTTGTAGCAAAATCAGAATCGGCGATTAGAGTTCTCCTCCAAGCATGTTAACGCTGTCCATCGCTGCTGCATTAACAGCAGTTTGAAAGAATGCTGTGTTGCTTTTAACAATGGTCATTGTCACAAAGCTGCTAAACAAATGAGAGAAAATTATGTATGTGAGTGTGTGTGAGAGAAAAATAAATAAATAAATAAATAAATAAGTAAATCTC
>JBBPCY010073647.1:0-10174 GCA_037974405.1 Brachyalestes nurse | reverse complement strand
AGCAGTGTGTGTAGGGGAGCAGTGTGTGGGGGAGCAGTGTGTGTAGGGGAGCAGTGTGTGTGGGGGAGCAGTGTGTGGGGGAGCAGTGTGTGGAGGAGCAGTGTGTGGGGACAGTACTTTACTCAAAGGTGCTTAGCAGTCTTGGGACTTGAACCCACGACTTCCTGATCACAGGACGAATGCCCCCTAACCACTCCGCCGCCTGCTGCCTTTATGGAAGTGAAATTGTGAACCGCTAAGAACCAGAATCGATAAAAGTAACCGGAATTGGAATCGCAATTGATAAAATTCTGGTTGATTCTAGTTACTTCAGTGTACTGTTCAAAAGCAATACAAGCGCAATGCGGGGGAGGGGCAGTTTTTCAAAGAGCCTCAGAGGAGAAGCGGTGCCAAAAATCGGGTAGAATAATAATCATAATAATAATAAAACTTCACAGTAATACGCCTCCACTCACCACTCACCTCTAGGGTTTGAGGGGGTGTTGTTCAGGCTCGCGTGTTTGTGTGCTAGTCGCAAGCCCCTCAGAGTTGTCTGGTTCTTATGAGCTGAACTCCTGACCTGCTCTCCTGATTTAGGGTGACTGGGTCACCTGCCATTCGTCTCTGTTCTCTGGAGCCGCTGGACGGTGGTAATTGGCCTGAACCCACTGATCTGTGACTCCAGCATATGGCTGCAGCAGACCCAGTGTCCACAGGGGCGGGACGCTCTCCTCCAGGTTTTGAGTCCTACAGATGTCACCCGTTGGGTTCCTGGTTTTAGTATCAGGTCAATACTAAATTCTGGGTTGGATATCAGAGAGAAGAAAAGAGCAACAGCATCAGAGCAAGTGAAGCAGGGGGCTGCCACCAACAAGGGACGCCCGGGGAGCAGTGTGTGGGGACGGTACCTTACTCAAGGGTACCTCAGTGGTGCTACTAGCAGTCCTGGGATCACAGGGGGAACTCCTTATTCACCAGGACGCCCAGCTGCCCCAAAAATGAGTAGCAGAAGAAAAAAAAAACAACTTAAGACCAAAGTTCTTCTGCTGTTCTCTTCGGCTTTCTTCGGCTTTCTCAGTTTCTTCTCTTTAACAACATTATGGATCTTAAAACTGTCGGACTTCGGTAGTCGCTCAGTTTTAAGGGGCAACTCCCACCCTTTTTGCAAACAGAGTTTCATCTTCTTCCTTCTAGTCAGAAATTTACAGTCCCGAAGTGTAGAACACAACAAACCAAAAGCAGATTTGTTCTAGGAGCTGTTACACAAATGAATCTTATAGTAAAACAGTATTCTGTTTATTTAAAACATTATTCTACTGTATTTATTGGGGTTTTTTTATATAATAATGGTTTGTGTTGTAAGAATTGTGTGTGATTGTGGTTGTAAAGTGTAGCTACAGATGAGGATTATTCACCGCAGTCTAAATCTACCTGTGGGTACAAATAAAGTACCTAGACGTTGAGGCAGCGGGGCTGTTTACTGGTAGGGGAAACACTGCAGTCGTAGGTTTTGGAATAATGACTTTGACGTAGTCGGCATGGATTGATTTCATGTATTTATCATGCCCAGTGTTTGTTTGATAGAAATAACACTGGATGAAGCCGCTCAGGTTGCTTTGTGATTTGGTACATTTGCATGGAGGATGCCGTCAGCTTCAAAGTGTCTAACTGTTCAGGGCCTGACAGTCATGCTGTCCCGTCTCCATTTTGAGAGAAATGGTGAACCCAGATTCCTCTCTGCATTTGATACCCAGCCAGACACGGCAGATCCATGAGGAGCAGCTCTGCTGTTTCCTTGCCATCTGCTAGACCTTCGCAAACGAAGCTGCTTGAGAGAACGCGAGTGTCAAGTTGCAGTACATCCCGAGCCAGTGTGAGGGATCTAATATGGGAGATTAGCTTTAATTAACATTTTTGTCCTTTGCCTGATGTCATATGTACTGTGTTTTTGCTTTAGATTTTTTAAACTTTCTTTGTTCATATTCATGGTCATATTAAATGCACAATTCATTTTAAAGGGAATGACTCTTGTCCACCTCTAAAACATCATTGAGTACATCGCTGTGCAGCGGCGCAAAATAATTAAAATAATAACATGTTTCACCTCCCGCCTCTGACCAGCATCTAGTTCAGAGACCCTCCCTGTCACCGCATGACATGAGGAAGTACGTCACGAAACCAATTTCACAAACAACCTGCTCCGTATAATTCAGCCTTCTTTCTGAATGAGGGAAATCACAGGGGGACCAATCAGAACAGAGCGTATTTACATATAGGAGGCATAAAGGCACAGTATTGATGGTGAGGAGGTGAAAGTGGTGGAGACACACTGGGAGAGCAGCTGGACTACAGGCTGAATTGGACAGTGAATACAGAGGTCCTGTACAAGTCGGGTTCGAGTGGCCTCTACTTCCTGAGGAGACTCAGGTCTTTTGACATCTGGGGTCTCTGATACAGCAGTTCTGCCAGTCCGTGATCTTTATGCTGTGGTGTTCAGTTTTGGGAGTCCACCTGGACTACCTACCTCCTAACCTACCTACCTACCTCCTTACCTATTTCCATACCTACCTCCTAACCTACCTACCTACTTTCCTACCAGTGTACCTACCTAACTCCTTATCAACGTAACTACTCACCGACTTAATTACCTGCCAACCTACTTACCTAACTACCTACATACTTACCTAATCACCTGCCTGCCTACCTACCTCCTTGCCTAGCAGCTTACCTACCTTACCTAGCAACCTACTTACTCACTTAATTATCTACCAAACAACTTACCTACCTGGCGACTTTCCTAAACACATACTCACATACTTTCCTTAATCACCTGCCTATCTTCTTACCTACCTAGTTACCTAATTAGTTTCCTATCACCTTAGCTATCTACCTACTTAATTACATACCTACCCACTTAACGAACTACCTACTTAGCTACCTATGTTCCTACCTACTTTCTTACCAGCTCACCTACCTACTTCCTTATAAACATACCTACCCACTTACCAACTGAATTACCTACCAACCTACTTACCTACTTACCCAACCACCTACATACCTGATCGCCTGCCTACCAGCTTGCTGATTTATCTAGTGACCTACCTACCTTTCAAGCAACTTGCCTACCTACCTCCTTAGCAACCTACGTACCCACTTAATTATCTACCAAACAACTTTCACGGCAACTTTCACTCGCTCACGTACAATAAGACAAAGATCCTTTGGGGTACAGATGTCCTACTTTCGCCCCCTAGTGACGAAAGACGGGAAGGACAACTATGGGAGTTGGAAGGCGTGTGTCGCGATTCGGGCTTCTCACACCGCGACACCGTTACAGTCCTAGTGGGAACAGTATCTCTGAGGTACCCTGATTTTTCCGGTAATGTTGTGAACAAGTGCTTCGGCAGTTATGGGGAAAAAACAGCTCATGTACACGCTAAATGTGCCCTACATGCTTGTGCCTTGGGAAACCTTCGTCTTTGTGAGTATTAATGTGTTCAGAAAGCACTCGGATGTGTGTTGGAATTGTTTGGTTGATAAATGTGATGCTAATGTAATGCTCACGTGTTTAAGCTAGGCTAATCATTACGTGTGGCATTAAGATGTGTGTATTGGTTAGTAATTTAATTTTCCTTTTCTGTATATTTCAGTTACAAAGAAAAGTAGGCCTAAGCCTCTTTCATTTTGTTCGCTGGCTGTCTATCTTCACATAGTCGCATGTCGTGAGGACAGCACACTGTGGGTAGATTTTTTAGGCTCAAACAATGGAAAAAAACACACAGAAGACCAAATTCAGGATATTTCAGGACATTTGATGGGAATAATTGTCCATCGAATTTATTTGCTTCTCAAATAAGAAGGGGAAATAGGAGCGACTGTCTGAAGAGGCTGAATCCTAAAAGAGCTGAATTTCTTCAAATGTAAGTAAAAGGAAATTATGACACTTCGCTTCATGAGTGTCTATAATCTGGCTGGTTGTGATAAAACTACTGGGGCTTGATCGTAATAGTTTTGTTGTGTTTTGGGGGAGTTTTTGTGCGATTTTGACCAGCTGGGCGGAACGTGATTTTAGTTTTGGACAATGGTGAACCGGTAGCTGAAGAATCGGTTCTGCGGCAGCCTGTGGTGATTCCTTGGTGTCTTCTGTACAGATTTAGTGCAAAAGAAGCGGTGTCAAAGCGTTTATTAATTCATAATTCTGTGGTAAACATGCTTGCACTAAGCACTAACCCCCCCAAAGAAACGCAAACCGAATTGTGGGTCAAAAATCGGGATACAAACAGAATTGTGGGTTTGTTGTATCGTTATAGCTCTAGTCTCCACACACTGCTCCCCGGGTGCTGTGTTCATGGCTGCCATGCTTCACATGGTGAATGGCTTAAATGCAGAGGAAGAATTTCGTGCTTTGTGCTGTGGTGTGTTCATGCATGACAGAATGGTCACTTTCACCTGCCTAAGCAGGGAAGAGAGTGGTCACATGAGACATGTGGTCTGATGCACTTGTGATCTGATCACACTGGACAGACTTTAATGACAAGTGTTGATAGGCTCACAGAGTCACTGAGGTAAAGGAGAAAATCTATTTCTTGCAGAGACTGAGGAGAACGTAACCCCCCCCCCCCCCCCAATTCTCACAACATTCTACAGAGGGACTATAGAGAACATTCTCTGTAGCTGCATCCTGGTGTGTTATGGAGATTGTGCCTCATCGGATCTCAAGACCTGACTTGGTTTGCTCTTATGAAGCCTTAGAAGCTGTATGATTGCGAATGGCGCCCCCTTGTGGAACATTTGGAGCGCCAGTTTCATCAGGTGCTCTGCGTCTCCCTCCCTCTCTCTCTCACTCACTGCTGCAGGTAGTTTGCTGGTAATTTAAGACCAGCTCTACAGGGACCCCCGATACCCATGAGGAGAGTCAATGGAAGATAAACAAAGGGAGGGCGAGAGAAAGAGAAAGAAAGGGAGGGAGGTAAATCACAAGCATAAAGAGAAAAGCTGAAGGGCTTTAATGTGTGAGAGTTTTGTGTGTGTGAGAGAGAGAGAGAGAAAGCGTGAGAGTGAGAGAGAGAGTGAGAGAGAGAGTGAGAGAGAGAGAGACAGAGAGTGAGAGAGAGAGAGACAGAGAGTGAGAGAGAGAGAGAGACAGAAAGAGTGAGAGAGAGAGAGTAAAAGAGAGAGACAGAGAGAGTGAGAGTGAGACAGAGAGAGTGAGAGAGAGGCAGAGAGTGATAGAGAGAGTGAGAGAGAGGCAGAGAGTGATAGAGAGAGAGACAGAGAGAGAGACAGAGAGTGATAGAGAAAGAGAGTGAGAAGAAGGAGGGGTGAAGATCCCTTGTTTATTGGCTAAACTGGTAACAGGATTTATATCAATCAATTTACAAAATTATATACATAAAACATTTCTATTACGTTAAAAATAATGTGACGAAGGAAAAGATGAATGGGCACAGGGTGAATCAGCAATGAAAAACAAAGGATGTAAAGCATTCTGAGGGTTATGATGTATGTTAGTAACACACTAGCAATTGAGAAATCAAGGATTTCTTTTGCTAATGAATCTAATTAACATCATTTAAATGTGTCGCCTTTTTAAAAAGACTAAACACATTAGTGGAAAAAAGTAATCAGGTTAAAAAGAGTAAATGATAACAGAATGTACATAAACGTGCACTTCCAGAAATGGACTCTGACATCATGCGGTAATACAGTGAGCGAGGGTGATGTCATTACGCTTTACAGAAAACAGCAGCACTCTGGGAAAATGAAAGCATAGATGTTTACTGGCGTCTGACGAACGCTCTCTCAGGAACTGTATGGTGGATCAACACGTCTGGCTTATATCAAGCATTCTGAGGATAGTGAGACACGAAAATGACATTATAGGGGTCCATGTTCTGAAGTTAACCCAACAAACCACCAGATCCTAATCACCAGATCCTAATCACCAGATCCTAATCCAACAACTGTTACGGACAGACGGCGCCGGTGTGCCTTTGTATCGTTTATATTTACGACATTTGGCCGACGCCCTTATCCAGAGCTACTTACAATCATTAGCTACAGGGACAGTCCCCCTGTAGACACTGGGGGTCTTACTCAAGGACACAATAGTAGAAAGTGGAGGGGTCTGAAGAGTTTTACCCCCCTAGGCCGCTACCACCCCGTCGCAAATCAGACACATCTGTGCTGGTGCAAATTACCAAGCCGACCCAGGATCCCAAGTGTGGGCATGACTCAGATGCTTATAATTACATAGAAAGGAATTCACCCACATAAATACTTTGCTTACAAAATAAACAAGTTCCTACTATCTTCCAGAACTGACAGCACTGTGGAAATGGGAAAATAACAAACTGCACGTCCAAGGGGCTTTTCAAAACTAGATAACTTAAGCCCAAGAGCAGTTGGTCCAAGAGGAACAATGAGTCATCTGCTGGACAGCTAGTCTACTGGAAACGTCGGGCTAAAATGATCCGGTTTATTGAGAAATCTTCACCAAATGCACCACAGCATGGGTTTTGCAAAAGTATAAAACTGCAATATTTTTCTCAATACACGACTTGCATCACAGTATTTTCCAGGAAAAAGAGAGCCACGTTTTAAAAAAGAAAAATACTATGAAAACAGACTACAGTTTTTTATTATACAGGGGGTCCTTGAGTTGCGCTACAGATCTGATTTGGTGTTAAGTCGAAACACACCCTACATCCAGTCACTTACCGATCCTAACACAGCTGTAAAATCATAAAAACACAACTAAGCCACAGAAAAAGGACAAAAGTATTGGAACACACTTCTTACTTATTGAATTCAGGTGGCAACTTACTTCCAGTCAAGGGTAATCTTGATGTTTTAACATGCCAATACATTTTGGACAACGCCATGTTTGCAACTTTGTGGACACAGTTTGGGGAAGAACCTTTTCTATTCCAGCAGGACTGTTGTGCTACTGAAGTGTCAGAAACATGGACGCTTCAGTTCCCGTACGGACATGGGCGAGCGTTCCCGTACGGACATGGGAGAGCGTTCCCGTACGGACGCGGGAGAGCGTTCCCGTACGGACATGGGAGAGCGTTCCCGTACGGACATGGGAGAGCGTTCCCGTACGGACATGGGAGAGCGTTCCCGTACGGACATGGGAAAGTGCCGTAGTTGTTTCAACAGGCCCCAAGACAGGCCATTGTGTTAGCAAGCAAAGAATTGTGTACCTGCGCAAGAACCAATCTGAGATGCTTCTTTCCAGATTCAAGGTTGGCACCAGCAACTAGATGTTAGTTCTGCATACAATGGCAGGTTGACCCTAAAAGTTCTAAGTGATCTGTTCCACCGAGGGGATTAGACAACCAGGAGATAGTCTAGGGTCATGTATCCTTTCATACAGAACTGAAAAGATTGGCACTCCTCCTCAGCAACATTCGATACACAGCATGGGCCTCGACCCTGAATGGTTGAGAGCGGAGGAGTGCAGATAATATTACAGACATCGTGGTGACCTACACTTCTTTCATCCTCCGCTCCTCTGTCCTCCTTGTAATTGATCTTTTGCTTTCCAATCTATTAAGCCTTCCTGCTCTGCACACATCACCCACACCAATGACTGCCGGGCTGTTACATTGTTCTCTCTCAAATTGAGATTTACAGTGGTTTAGCTGGCATTGACCGTGTCAATGCAATTAACCCCTTAAAAGCCCCAGGCCTTCTACATACCAGGCCTTATTAGAGAGTAACTACACAGACTACAGATCAAACAGATTTAGGTTACGGAACTGTGTTACAGGGTGGTCCTGTATACTTAAGGGGTTAAAAAACAAACACTCAACTTGCTATTACTAGTAAACACCTCACCTCTCCCTTCTGCCCTCTGTCAGAAATCTGCTGATCACTGTACCTACTGCTGGCTGTCACATCAATATGTTCTGTGCATTGATGACGAGAAGCCTAGGAGTGGTTTCACACGTCGACAGAATGCAGCAAATGCAAGGTGTTAATGGAATAGTTTGCCAATTTTCAACCTGGATGTATTCGATCAGCCAAAGACATGTCTTGAGTCTGAATTGTGCTTCTTTAGTTTAAAACTGAGGCATAGCATACTGTGAGACACTAAAAATGAACAAACCCAGGCACTGTGACTGAATGCTGCAGGCACCCTCTTAAGACAACCGGGCCTGTTTTCACAAATCGCCTTAGGAGTAGGAGGGTTGATCTGGTTTTTTTTTTTTTAGTTCTTGTGAATCTGATTCAAGATCAGTCCCTATAACTGCTTTTGAATACCGAACCCTGGTGAGGTCTAAATCGGCTGTACTCGTTAAGTAAATTCATAGCTCACTCTTTTCCTAAACCACACTGATGAGTCTTTTTCACTTTTGACTCATTTTTTGATGTGTACTTTTACATAAACTATTTGGACGACTATTTTCTTCTAGTATTTGTGAGCAGCATAGTCTTGGAGCTCCAGTCCAAAGCCAAATTTGGACACTAAACATGTCCTGATCAATGGATTACATCTAGGGTAGAAAATCTTGAACCATTCCTTTAACGGCCTGGTGGTTAGGAAGTTGCCCCTGAGATCAGAAGGTCATGGGTTTGAATCCATTTACGGTATTTAGCTGATGCATTTTATCCAAAGCGACTTCCATTCCCTAACTACAGGGGGCAGTCTCCCTGGAGCAACTTGGGGGTTAAGGGTCTTGCTCAGGGACCCAGTGGTGGTGAGCTGAAGGTAGGATTCGAACCTATGACCTCTTGGTCCAGAGGCAAGTATCCTACCCACTGAGCGACCTCCACCTCCACTTTAAAAACCTTCCACTGACATCCCTGGGCCCACGCTTATTTCCAATTATATAAATAACATCAGATTAAATAATCAAACGAAGTCACTTCTTGACCAGCCTTAAATTTCACTACTGGCAATAAGAAGCTTTTAAGAAGCACAGCCCTTCTTTTTCTATCGCATGCGTGACATGACTGGAAATGACATTTGAGCACGTTCACTGAAGGAGGCCTTTTTTTGACTATTTAAACTATTTCCAGCCTTCCGCGCCCAAGTCCCCTGGGAGGACGGCACTGCAGTTTTCTTCACTTTCGCTCCTCAGATACAAGAGATTTAATTCCGTACCTGACTGTCTCGCTCTTTGTGAGCTGAATAAAGCGTGTCAGAGAAGAGGAAGCGCTAATCTGTGCAGCGCTGTGGACTCAGAGGCACAGATCTACAGGGCCGGACAAAAGCCCTGCGCCAGCGGCGTCGGCTCAAAGGCAACCGGAGGCCGGACGAGGCGGAGAGATAAAGTACAGCCTGCCATCTCCTCTTACGCTGAAAAACGCATCAACCTGACTCCTGTATGACAGCACAGGTTGGGAGACGAATGTGAAGAGAGAGTCCAGGTCCTAGAGCGGAGCAGCAGCCAGCATGATGTTTTATCCATGCATGAGAAACCTCATCCTGGTCTTGTGGAGAAAAGGATTTTTATTGTGTGTCGATATTGCCTCTAATAGCTTAAAACATTTAAGTCTTATCCAACGTTTTTATGATGAACGCTTGTGTATTTTCCAGGCGGTTTCAGAACGCAGCCTGCATGACTGCTGTTTGTAAGCCTACATTGTTAACAGTTTTTACGTCGCAAGGGCGTGGGGCCTTCTTTCGCACCATCGACAGTTAAGGCTGTTGGAACTCATTCAAGCTGTTCTCTTTTTTTTTTTTACACAGCTTCAGTCTTGTGACTCAAGACGCCATGCAGAAGCCGGAGTCACCAAAGTTTTGGGCTCCATAATGACGATAAATGTTTGGATTTATATCAAAGGGCCATCTTTTTCATTTTGGCAAAATTAGATGAGTACGATGCAAAGAAGGTCATTCAGTATGGTCTAAAGCGTCAAAATGAAACGTGCAATTCTTGAGGAGCTTAGAAATCTTCATAGCAGTCGTGATAGGAACCGGACAACTGAAGAGTTTAATGCCTCTAAAAGTTATGTCAGAGAAGACAATTATTAGGAAGCGGGGAAATAAATAATGCTGCTTGATGACAGATAGACCACTGTCAGAATCTCCCTCAACATCCCCGCCCCAAGACACCTACACCCATGGACAAAAATACTGGGACACACCTGTTCTTCAGGGTTTAGGCTAGACCCCTTACTTCCAGTGAAGGAGAATCTTAATGCTCCAGCAGACCAAGACATTCTGGACAGCACCATGCTT
>JBBPCY010073646.1:0-10174 GCA_037974405.1 Brachyalestes nurse | reverse complement strand
ACACATTTAGACTGATTTGTGAACAATGTTTGAGAGAAATGGTAATATTGTGTATCTGGAATGAATTTTAGATCTTTTAGTCCATCTCATGAAAAATCGGAGCAGAAACAAAGGTGTTGCGTTTATATTTAGTGACCACAGTAATGTAAACAGTGTAATGTAAACAGAGTGACCAGAGAAATAAGCAGTATGTACAGTGTAGCAGCGTATGATGTAATAATAAATCAGATATGATATGAAATATGACAGTGAATGTTCTTAAATATGGAAATAAATATGATATGAGGTCCTGTTACAGTCCCTTATTGTAATGATATGGTAATGCTATGAGGGGAGTGGGGGCATTTTCTGATTCAGGACATGAAGGGCCTGAGGATAAAAGCTCTCTCTGTTTTGGCCCTGATGGTGCAGAAACTTCTGCCTGATTGTAGAAGTTGAAACGGTCTGTTACTGGGGTGGGACGAGTTTTTTAATATCTGAACTGCTCTGGACCAACATCTCCTGCTGTAAATGTCCTGTAGGGAAGGGTCCTGAACACAGCTATTCCCATACCAGAATGTGTTGTTCTGTGTGAGGATGCTCCCCAGAGCCCCTGAATAGAAAGTCGTAGGATCAGAATCATTTTGATCTTCATACCATGATCATGCACATGGAATTAAGAGAGAAAGAAAGAGCGCTAACAAAAAGCAAAGGTGCAGGAAATATGACCCCAAGGACCTCTGCCTCACTTAGGACAGTGAACCTTTGTGAAGAGACCCAATAATCAAGATGGACCTTCAGTTCACCCTTCCAGATAGTCACTCAAGAGAGTGCCTGCATGGGCCCACATGCAACCCCTCCTTCACACACACATTCCAACACACATACACACACGGTCTAATGTTTCAATTATTCCTGTGTTTCTTATATGCTTTCAAAATTACTTGTAAATGTGTTTTCTTTGATAAGCCATTCTTTTCAGATGACCACTAACCCTATTCATCAAGAGGGTGTTATTAGGTATAATTTTATAAGTCTGTAATATGTGAAAATATCCTTGTCATATTTGATCTCAAATTAATCCACAAAAAGAGGGGAAAATGATTGTAAGGTCAATTTCACTTAGAAACATATACTCAGCAATGTAAATGTGGAAATGTGTAAGAAAGTCATAAATCATCACTCTGACAGCCATGTGCTCAGGCACAGACAAAGAGGACAAGAGATTTCATTGATTTAAACTCATGCATTTGCATTTTGAAGTTTGTTTTATTGAATTATTTTTGGGTAGATTAGACTGTACCTATAAATTAAGCCATAATCTGTGAAATGCTATTGAAAGTATAGTATATTTTGACTTGATGCAAAATTGTGAACTGTGCCGAAATTATGAACTTTATTCTGCCGATAAGGTCATAAAACTGACCTCCCTTCACCTTTTGGGCCCTGCAACCCAGTGCTACCTCTGATTAGCCAGTGGCAAAATGGTGAAGGGCAAGGAGACTGCCCCCTCTCTCAGGATACAAGCCAGAGGCCTGGGTGAGTCATTCAGAAAGGGAGAGCTGGAACCTGAGACGCCCCAAGAACATTTGGGTGAGCTCCAGGACCAAGATCCCCAGCTGAAACTCTGCAACTTCATCATCTTCACCTTGAAGACAACCACTGCAACTTCAGAAGAACAACTCCAAAGAGAAGACCAAGCCTGAAACTTTGCTCCCACTGAATCAGTGCATTAGTAGAACAACTTCTTCTCTATTTTGATCATTTTGGTGCAAAGTTGACCACGTGTTGCCTAAACTGTTTTCTTGTGAACTGGGTTGTGTTTCATGAAGTTGCTGTTCAGGGACATTTGAGTAATTTCAGCAACCTTATCAATATCACTACTCAATCCATTATTACTCACATTTATTTTATTTTGTGTTTGTGTTTTATGTTTGTCTCGTCTAGTTAATAAATGTCTTATCGTGACCAGTGATTCAGTTTCTTGTCAGAAAGGCAAAGTCCCTTCTCCGCTGCAACAATGCAACCTGTGCTCTTAAAATAATAATAATTAAATTGATCCAACTAATTCCTCTATTCAAGTAAACTCTTTTTAACAGTGCAATTAAGAAGAGCTTTATAAGATCTTTCGTTTATTGTCTCAAATTCTTTGTATGCAGTTGAACCCTGATCTACTAACAATTATTCTGGGCATCTTTGATGATGCTATGGGAATAGACAGTTCAAAGCGATTTTTATATATATCCTATTGTATTATCATTGTGAAGAAACTTATTCTCACTCATTGGAGGAAGAAAGATGCACCTCCCTTAAAGCCCTACCCATCCCCCCTCTGCGGGCCTCTTTGTACAGGGGGGCAGGATCATCTTCTTGGTCCGTTGTGGGCTTGCTTTGTGACTGTGTCTGGGACATGTGGCCGTGGGTCCTTGTGTCTCGTGCCTTCACGGGGGTGTGATTTCTGTTGATTTATTTTTTTTAATTAATTTATTTTTTCTCTTTTCTTCTTCTCACTCTCTTTTTCTTCTTCACTGTGGGGGGAGGGGTAAGCTCGGAGCGGCTTTAATGACTGTTTTTGTAAAATGAAACCACAAATTAAAAATAAATTTGTCCTCCGAAGAGGGGGTGTGGTGGCGGGCCAAAAAAAAAACCGCACATACCAGGACATACCATGAGGTAAGTTTAATGTGTCACTGACAATATTTCTCCTAATTTGCTAATTAAAATACTGTTTTTAAAAGCGTAATTTTAAAGGAAATGACAATACGAGTCATGATGAAGAAATTCAAAAATTCAAAGAAAAAAAATCTCAATAATTACCTTTGATGTATTTCTGAATCGTCCACGGTCAGTGGCCAGAGGCCGTTATTATTGAGTTATATGTGTTGAACTTTTATTTTGAAGTGTGTTTGCGGCATGGTGTCATGTTTATTAGTTACAGCTGCTTTGTGCTTGCTCATTGGCTCGGGGAATCATGGGTTTTGTATTTAAGTTGGTTAGTGATGGACCTTGGTGTCAGTCCACTGTCGCCCTGGCTCTTGTGAGAGTGTGTTTTCAGTTCTCCTTTTGTGCTAGCCCTCGTGCCTTCTGTTTTGTTTATACTTTATACTCATACTTTGGCTGGACCAGCAAGCCTCGCTCTTGGCCCACTCGGGAACTAGGACCCAGAGCGAGCCAGAGTTGGAGGCATTACTCCAGCCTCCGTCACGACAAGAAGCACCGCCCTCAGAAGCTACATGGCCGGGCTAGCCCATAGCAATGAACAGACTGCAGCTACTGAAACACCTGGAAAACGAGCTGCAAGGAATGCTCGTGGGGCTGGTGTCCACTCTCCATGGCCAAGACAACCAACAGCTGAGGCAAACATATGAAGGTCCGGGGAGTCTGCACGTGTTGGCCAGTCTAGTGCTGCCCTTCGTGCATGCAAGCCAGAGCCCAGACGCAGGGCAAGGGAGGAAGGAGGCTGTGTTCCAGAGCGGCAAGACAGTGCTCCCGGGTGACGAGGCTGCACTGGCTGCAGCCTCCCATGCCTGCCCCCCGGCTTTACTTACTAACGCTAGATAGCATAGCTGTAGCTAGAGTTGGGGAGAGAGCAAGCAGCCCAGTGCCATTTGATTTACTATTTACAATAGAGAAGCCACAAGGCTCTTTAGAAGAGCCTCTAACTCCATTAGCCCAGCAATTAACTCCATTATCCCAGCAGCTAACTCCATTATCCCGGCAACTAACTCCATTAGCCCAGCCACTAAGCCCATTAGCTCAGCTGCTAAGCCCAGTAGAGGGGCCTGTAGCGTTAGCAGAGAGGCTGGTAGCCGCAGTGGGATTGTCAGAGGGAACTTTAGCTGTCCAAGTGGGGCTTTTAGCTGCAGAGGGCCCATTAGAGGGGCCAGTAGCTGCAGCAAAGGGGCCTGTAGCGTTAACAGAAGGGCCTGTAGCTGTAGGAGAGGGGCCTGATACCCCACCATAGAAAGGGGGTTTTCCCCAGATAATTTTTGGGGGGGTACAAGGGTCTTCAAGGGCTCCGGAGGAGCTTCCTGGCAGAAAGAGAACCTCGGAGCCAAGGAGGAGCTCCCGGCAGGGGGCTCCTAGGAGGGGGCCCTGCCCAGGAGAACGGAGACACAAGGGCCAGCCCTGAGGACAAAGAGGAGCTTCCTGTAGGGGGCTCCCTCCAGGGAGCATGGCCCAGGAGAACGGAGAGGAACTCCTGGTAAGGGGCTCCCTACAGGGAGCATGGCCCAGGAGAACGGAGAGAAACTCCTGGTAAGGGGCTCCAGTCCTGAGTACAGGGAGAGGCTCCCAATAAGGGGCTCTGCCCTGAGAACAGTGTGGGACTTCCAGTAAGGGGCTCCGCCCCTGAGGACAATGATGGACTCCCCGCTGAGGGGCTTCCTGATGGGAGCTCCCCGTATAAGGACTGGGACTCACAAAGGAGAGAGTCAGGGGACACTTCCCTTTGCTTCCGCCTTCTTCTCCTCCGCCCTTGGGGTGGTTGGGATGGCTGTTTGGCGCCCTGGGGTTGCGCCTTTGGAGGGGGGGTTCTGTAACATACAGGGTCAGAGGCCGCTATTATTGAGTTATGTGTTGAACTTTTATTTTGAAGTGTATTCTATTCTTTATTTATTAGTTTATTAATAAATAAAGAAAAACATTTTATTTATTATGCATAGTCATACAAGTACAACACACAGTGAAATTATTTCTCCGCATTTAATCCATTCACCAAGTGAAGCAGTGGGCTGCCGCCAATGATGCACCAGGGAAGCAGCGTTTGGGGCGGTACCTTGCTCAAGGTTACCTTACTCAAGCGGTGACACTAGCATTTGGGGTTTGAACCCCAATCCTTTGATTGCAGGGCCAACGCCCTAAAAACTAGGCCATCCAGCTGCCGGTGTACTCAGTGTGTTTGCGGCATGGTGTCACGTTTATTAGTTATATCTGATTTGTGTTTGCTTATTGGTTCGGGGAGTTATGGGTTTTGTATCTAAGTTGGTTAGTGGTGGACCTTGGTGTCGGTCCACCGTTGCCCTGGCTCTTGTGAGAGTGTGTTTTCAGTTCTCCTTTTGTGCTGGCCCTTGTGCCTTCTGTTTTGTTTATAGTTTGAAAACAAAATAACAGAAACCAAAATGAATGTCTGCTTCTGCACCTGCCTACACTCGGGAGAAGGGGAACGTGTCAACTTCTAGTACTGTTTTGCCATCCAACTGGTCACGTTGCAAGAGGAGAGTGTTGATTAAGGCAGTGTTTTTTTTATACTTTTTCTCATTATATAAGATTTGATTCAGGGGATCACCTAATCTGTACCTCATAAAGTAGAATGAGGTGTGGTTATGTAGGAATTTAACAGACACTGGCATGGAATGGATATCATACTCATAGAGAGGCTGATTTAGAGAGGATCCAGAGAGGATCCACACCTCTTCACTTCTTCCACATTTTGTTACGTTACAGACTTATTCTAAAATAAATTTTGAGTATAGTTTTTCTTCAAAGATCTACACACAGTACCCCATCTTTTTAGAAATATATACAAATGTTTTTTATTTCCAAAAACTTATGTTTCATAAGTATTCACACCCATGGCTTAATATTTTGTTGAAGCACCTTTGGCAGCGATCACAGCCTCAAGTCTTCTTGATTATACCTCTACACCTATTTTTGGGGATTTTTATTGTTCCCTGAAGATTCTCTCAAGCCCAGTCAGGTTGGATGGGCAGCGCTGGTAGACAGGCATTTTTAGGTCTTTTCAGATATGTTCTATTGGACTCAAGTCTGGACTCTGGGCCACATAAGTTCATTCACAGACTGTTCCTGAAGCCACTCCTTTAATATTTTGGCTGTGTGCTTCGGGTCATTGTCGTTTAAGAAGATGAATCATCGCCCTAGTCTGAGTTCCAGACGACTCTGGAGCATGTTTTCTTGAAGAATCTCTATATTTGGCTGCTGTCATCATCTATATTTGGCTGCTGTCACCCAGTTCCTGCCACAAATGATGCTGCCACCACAGTGCTTCAGAGTAGAGATGGTATTAGCCAGGTGATGAGCAGTGCCTGCTTTTCTCCAGACATGAGAAAAGTTCAGGCCAAAAACTATTTTGGTTTCATCAGACCAGAGGATTTTGCTTCTTGCAGTCTGTGAATCCTTAATGTGCCTTTTGGCAAACTCCAAGCGAGCTGCCATGTGGCCTAGTGGTTAGGGCATTGGCCCTGCAATCAGAGGGTTGGGGTTTGATCTCAACTGCTAGTGTCACCGCTGTGGTGCCCTTGAGCAAGGTACCGTCCCCACACTGCTCCCCGGGTGCCTCACTGCTTCACTTGGTGAATGGGTTAAATGCAGAGAAATCGTTTCACTCTGTGTTGTACTTGTATGACTATGCATGTGACAAATAAAGACTATCTTATGTACCTTTTAGTGAGAAGTGGCTTTGTCCAGCCACTCTACCATGAAAGCCTGTTTGGTGGACTGCGTTAGCTATGGTTGATCTTCTGGGGATCGCTGAAGCTCCGCCTTAGTGACCATTGGGTTCTTGGTCACCTCTCTGACCAAGGCCCTTCTTCCCAGTGTTTGGTCAGGTGGCCAGATCTAGGGAGGGTCTAATGGGGACCACAATGTTTTTCAGGACCTTTAATGCTGCTGCAATTTTTTTGTATCCTTCCCCAGATTTGTATTGACACTGATATGCTATAGACAAGTGTCTGCCATTCGAAGTCTTGTTCAATCTACTGAATTTACCACAGGTGGAACTGTAGAAGAATCTCTAGGACGATCAGTCGGATGCACCTGAGCTCAATTTTGACTGTAATGGCAAAGGGTGTTGTCATGTCCATGGTCAGCGGCCACTAGAGGCAGCTTTCTGTTTGATTACAGGGGGACTTTTATTTTGACATGTTTACTCTGGCCAGGTGACTGTTCACAGCTGGCCGATGGTTTACTTTAAGTGATTAGGTGTTTTGATTTGTTCTGGCTTTGGTTAAGTTTTGTATTTAAGCTTCTTTTTTGTGTACCAGTGTCAGTCCACCCTCATAATCCCCTCATCTGTTGCCATATTTCATAGTTCTAGTTTGTTTAGGCCCTTGACCCTTTTTGCTTTCTCCTTTGTTAATAAAAGTATAAGATGGAATCCCGCACCTGCGCCTCCTTCCCTTGGCTCTTACTGACAGGTGTGAATACTTATGTACCTATTGTCAGTGTTGGGGAGTAACGGAATACATGTACCGGCATTACATAATTAGAATACAAATTATGAGTAACTGTATTCCGTCACAGTTACCGTTAAAATAAGTGATAATCAGATGACAGTTACTTTGTTGAAATAAATGGATTACACAGCGGTATTTTCCTGTTCCATGTTAACCTTTCAAATGCCTTTTAAACCGAAGCTGTGGCCGCAGACAGACTTTTTCAATGTATTTTTAAAAATTACCTTAACTCTTGAACCGTTTGTGCAATCTAAAAAATTCTAACGGTTTCCGAAAGCAGAGAAGCTGCGCTTTTGATATTAGTGTCATTATGGTAGTCATTTTATGGATCTTTTCATAGGAGGGGGCTTTCACCAGGCTGTAGCCTGCCAGGGAAGCATTTTTCGGGCTTACTCGCCTGGATGATTAGGCCTGGTTCTCCTCATGCCACTCACCTGAATTTGGACTTGGTCAGTTTTCAGAAGAGGGGGCTTTCACCAGGAACCAGGCCCATCAACCATGAAGAGTGATCCGAAGAATAGTGCTTCTAGGTCAGCTACAGCCTGCCCAGAGCCCCCTTGTATGTAAGGGTTTAATGTTGGTGGCGTCAGTTATACAATGGACCTGGAGCCAGCACAACAGACTGGGGCGGACTGGCAATCTGTACGTTCTGGAAACGTCCAGAGCGGCCGTTCAGTGCACGGCCATCGGCCCGAAATACGCATAACACGACCCCCCGCCCTTGGAAACACGGGCGTCGGCCTGAGATGTGCATAACACCGCCCCACGGCCATCGGCCTGAATTTCTTAGCCGAGATGCGCATACCAAACAAACACCCTTGAGTAACTTAATGGAATACGTTACAAACTACATTTTGGGGCATGTATTCTGTAATCTGTAGTGGAATACATTTTAAAAGTAACCTTCCCAACACTGCCTATTGTGTTTAAATTTGAGCTATCATGCAATAATAATAATCTAATTAATTACAAGATCTGTAATTAATTAATCTAGATTAATCACACACATATTTGCTGTAAAAGTATTTAAAAATGTAAATTAATTTTAGCATATGAGTTAATGAATAATCAACATTAGACTTTCAACGTCTCTTTTATTTAATAATTGTTTTTGCACTGTTCATGTGCAGTAATGGTCACAGCATTCAAAAATATGACCTAATATGCTAAGTGAAAAAACTATAAATGCTTCAGCAAGAACTACGATAGAACTAAGTCCATCTAAAAGGTGCAGTTTAAGACAATGTACATACACGCACAGGTGTCAGAAGCATTTTAATGTGGGGTGCATTGCACTCTGCGTCTCGGAAGTTTCATATGTCACCCCCAGTATAATAGTTCCGGTGTTCTGATGAATCCTGCTGCCTTATCGAAAAATGCTACCTTTAAGTTAATACAGTTCGTACATTTTATAGTCAGTTTATAACACAGATAATAATGAGAAATAGGCAAATAGCATGCATAATCAGAGAAAAATATATTTTATTTAAATGAAAAGAGCCTAGATAAACAGACAGATCTTTAGAAGCACAGGCTACCTCAAATCGTGCCATGCTTACAGCTTGTGGTGATGTCTGGACAGTGCTGATGTTTCCTAGCTTCAGATAGCATTCTGCAAACTGCAGGAAAACGTTTTGCTTATGTAATGACTGCAAAGACAAGGCCCCAGAGTAGCGACTTACACTCATATGCCCTTGAACTGTGCACTGTACATGTCCAAGTCGAAAGGAACAATTAAAGATATTATAGACTTTAAGATATTAATCACTGCAAACCAGTTACCTGAATGCAAGATAACACAGACAAGCCAGTGTCCAACTCAAGATAGCACAGATAAACCAGTGTCCAATACAAAATGGCACAGATAAACCAGTTTCCCTAATGCTGTTACATCTGGACCATCTGGACCATCGTTCCAGCACTTGAGGAAACGAGTAGTGGCTCTGAGTAAACCGAGTGTGTATTGCTCTCCCTGTATCTCTTTGCCTCTTCCTCTGCTCTAACAGACCTAAGCTTGAGGAAGAGCGCCGACTGGACTGTGGAAGTTAAAAAGAAAGAACAGAGCGGGAATTCCTGTGTTTGAAGTTAAAGTTTACGGAGGAATTCCTCCTGCATTTCTGGAACACTGAAATGAACTGTATTATGTGTGCAAGCCCACTCAGCACAATGCACTTGATCTGTGAGTGTGTGCGTCCTGTTTCCTGCCGCGGCGCAAACAAATGCTAGGTAGCACCGAATCCCAAGACTGTGGAACTGCACATGAGCAGAAGGACTTGGTAGCACACCGGACTGGGTTAAAGTTGTGTGGTGCGATTAATCAGCGTAAACGTGTTATTTTTTCTGTGATTAATTGATGCAAAATTAATGCGTTAATTAGACACCCCTAGTTTAAATGTTTACATTTTTTTTTATTAATTTAAGAAACTGTCTGAAAACATCATTATGGACCATTTTGAGTACATTTTGTAAAAAAAAACTACACAAATATATTTTAGAATAAGTCTGTAATGTAACAAATTGTGGAAGAACTGAAGGGGTGTGTGTCCATGAACAAGGCTGAGAAAGGATTGAAAGAGTAGATGGGGTGCTGGTTAGGTGCAAAAACATAATGGGAATTGATAGGCAAGAGATGGAAATTTATAGGACATTAGATTGGAAGGAATGGCCTTCTTTCCAAAATTCAGTGGCTGTTGGGCTTGCAGTTTTTTCTTTGTTTCATGCTGACACATTGTTTCAGAGCAACCACAACTTTATGAAGCAATGATAGATTGTACATATAGGGTACCAATTAAGCTCACCCAAATCTTTGGTGGAACAGTTTTGAAGTAAAAGACATGCGTCTTTTCATTTTGGGGCAGGATCTGTAATTCCGCCTTGGTTTTGTCATCTTAAATCTGTGAAAATAATGTATTGCTCTTTTTTTTAACTTTAAATAAGATTTTTGAACTTTAATTGAAAAGAAAACTGACAATGGTTGTTTTAAGACTATTTATGAACTATTC
>JBBPCY010073645.1:0-10174 GCA_037974405.1 Brachyalestes nurse | reverse complement strand
TTGTGCACTGGGACACAGTCATGCTGGAATAGAAAAGGTTCTTCACCAAACTGGGGCCACAAAGTTGGAAGCAGGTTACTGTCCAAAATATTTTGGTCTGCAGAAGCATTAAGATTGTCCTTCTCTGGACGTAATGGGTCTAGCCCAAGCCCTGAAAAACAAGTGTTTCCCAAAACTTGTATCTATTTCACTGTGTTGTAAACTGCAAACAGTTATCATTGATTTTAGCTGTCCAAAATTTAATTTGTCCACCTGTCAGAGAGTGTTTCTGATTGTGTGTATGTTGCACAATGACATAACATTATTCTCCCTTCTATAAATCTATGTTAGTAGGGCAGCACTGTTTAATAGCTTTTAGAGCCCAGAGGGTTAGAGATAGACTTTAAAGAGCATTTTACACTCAAGAATGCATGACTGATGGGTCAAAGGCGGCTTGTGTGTATGAATGTCTGTTTACCAAATGTCTCCACAACATTCCACAAAGGTCTCCTTAGATTGCTTTTCTACATAGAATGGAACTTTGATATGAATATTTAGAAGACTTAGAAGAGCTAAACAACTTATTTTTTGTTGTTAGCTGTAGGGTCATTATGAATGTGCTATCTGTCTAATAATGAACGTTGTTGGTTAGACACATAAATAAGCTGAATCTAACTAGAGTTAGCTGCAGTGCTGCAAAAGTCAATAACAACTCTCCACTCAGACAGAAATACAAATGTGTGTGTTAGTGCATATGTGATGACATATGTAATCTCACCATCTCGGTTGTTCCTCTCTCCAGGGCTCGACCAAGTCTCTGACGTACACCAGAGAAGCACGCTGCCCAGGTAATTCTCCCTCACTAACATTCCTGAGGCTCCATCTGAACCACAGCAGTGAGATGTTATCTGCAGCTTGGCAGTAAATCTCTGTGCTGGAGCCTTCGTGCCAATTACTCCTTACAAACTTCCTGGATTAATGACCAAATTAATCAGCATATTTTTATTTGATCATAAATTTGGGAGTTTTATCTGTAGTCTGAAATGAAAGCGTGTCGAGCAAATCTCTGCTGCCTAAGTGGAGATTAGTACACAGAGAAGACGAGAAGACAAGCAGAGAGTCATCGCTCAACTATGTGTCAAAGCACTCAGTCTTTGCTGGAACACACCGACAGCTCCGCTGATTCATATCAAAATAAGACCTGCTTAAACCTGGCTGTAGATGGTGGATTTCACCATGCCATTCCTCTGTGTCTGTCTCTGTTCCTCTCTCTCCCTCTCTCTCTTGCACTCACTCTCTTTCTCTTTCTGTGTCTGTCTCTCTTCCAGTCGTTCTTTCTCTGTCTTCCTCTCTCTCTTTCTGTCTGTCTCTCCGTCTGTCTGTCTCTATCTATCCTTCACCCTCTCAGGAGTTTCAGTGTGGACCGAGTGATGGACAGTGCGATGGACCGGCAATATGATTTTGACCTCACCTACATAACCGAGCGCATCATCTCCGTCTTCTTTCCCCCTCTGCTGGAGGAACAGTGCTACCGCCTCAACCTCAAAAAAGTGGTCTCCAGGCTCAAGTCCAAACATCAAAACAGGTTTCTCGGGCCGAGGACCAGTACCGGGCTCCTTAACTGTTGTTAAAATATAGTTTTGTCTGTATGCTTATGTCCTCAGCCTTACATTTAAGCAATATCCTAATAGGCTTAACTTGTTTGTTTATTAGCCAAGAGCCAGTAAATGCAGAAAATTAAGTTGACCATTTGTTAGGAAGAAAAAGAAACAACAAATCACATCATCACATCTCTTTACCTGTAAGCCTCCACCAGTCTTTATCAGGTATTCTCCCTCGGCATATGCTCCTCTGTCCCTCTCCTGCTTCTCTCTCAATTTTTCAAAAACATTCTTATATCCATGCTATATAAAATGAAGGATATATTTGTGCAACAGCAAAAACAGGGACACTTTACCATTACGTTTTTGATCACATTAACCAATTATAACAGCAGCATTATGCGGGCAAGTTAGTCTAATTTAGTTTTAAAATACCCAACAACGTCACTTTCCTTTCACTTAAGGAAACATAAGTAAACTTAAGCAACGAATTTATTGACACTTACTCACAGTATTGTTCTGTTGAACTGAGTATAATCATTGCTACCAGAGAAAATTTAATAGTAAACATGCTCTGGTTCCTACTCGCTAACATGCAGCGATATGTAGCTTCTGGGTCCTAATGCCCCCTATTCATAACAGCTCAAACAGCCAGTACGTAATGTTAATTAAATAATGATAGTTACACTTATTATTTTTAATTTCAATTCATAGTTTTGCTTCTATCTGTTAGGTGCGTATCTGGGCTCAGTGATATCTTGAATGAAATGTAATTACTATATTTTAAGGGGGGCTTGGGATAATTTTTTTTGGGGGGGCGGGGGTTCAACCCCCCAACATATACCTAACGACGTCCATGCTGCTAACTTTTTGGTTAAACATCAGGCGTTGAATAAACAGAATTATATGTGGGTTAGATGTGTGAAATCATTCTACTCAACATCATTAATGAAACATATTTAAAGCAACTTCAAAACACAATAACTACTAAAAAGTCTTATGAGTCTCTTCTACATGAGACATGCAAAGTTACTGCCACAAGGGGGCGCTTTAATTCAGTTCTACACATTACAGCAGTCAAAAAAAGTGCAGCAGGACAGAATAGAAATGAAATGAAATGAATAAAAAGTGTTCTGAGAACACATTAAAGTGTTTAGAGCTTTTTTGTTGAAAATTTAGTCATATTAAATGCTTAATATACACACTGAAAGCATTAGTATACTGGATAAAATCTGTACATAATATCCACATTAATACATATTAACATTTACATTTGGCATGGTTGACTTTATGTTTTAAGTCAAAATATAATTCGCTTGACTAACAGTGTTGGGAGTAACGCATTACAAAAGTAACGAATTACTGTAATGCATTGCTTTTTGCTGTAACATGGTAATGTAAGGCATTACAGAAAAACAATTGGTAATATTTTACTCAGTACAAATGTCAGTAACACGCATTACAATACATTTTTAATCCGGAATGAAGTGATGTTTTTTTTCTTCATACAAATTCGCCAAAATCACAGCGAGATCAGCAGAGGAGAAACGTCCACCAACGTGTTTCACTTCTTGTAGTCAGACAGAACAGAGAGATGAGTGAAGCTGCTGATCTAATGTCGGATAGTACTGTTTTTAACTATAAGCCCAGCTCAGTCAGATACCACATCACCTTCCACTGGCTGTGTAATGAGCTAATTGAGCATCATGAGCTACGCTTAGATTGCCAAATCCGTATTTCCAGTTATTTTGGTGAGAGTAACTTAAAAGTAATGCAATAGTAGTGTAATGCCTTACATTTTAAATACAGTAATATTGTAATGTAATGGATTTCTTTGAAATGACAGTAACAAGTAATAAATAATGCATTACAGTAGTAACTTGCTCAACACTGTTGACTAACCAGGCCATGGCTGGAATATGAGTTCGAATATTTGGGCAATATTATGCAGTCAACATCTAAAACTGGTTTGGTGATGGGTTTAATAAAATTAACAGATTTAACCACAGCCTCTGAAGTGCCAGTTTAAAACAGAAGACTACTGTTTCAAATGTATTTCATTTATTTCAAAGCAGTGCTCAAGCCTAAGAGTCCTCAGACAGTCTAGGGCAGGGCTATTCAACTACAATGGCAAGTGGGCTGGATATGAAAGTCACTGGGGGTTCGGGGGCCACAGAATTTCGTGCTGTCGTTCCTGGTGGAGTGAGGGGGGTGTTTTTCGTGACCGGATTCTCTTTCGTTACTGCCAGCTCTGTGCTGCTTTTTTAACACACCCATTTTCTGTCAAATCCCGCCTCTCTCGGCTGCGATTGGCTAATAATATGGCGACTTCTGTGCTCGAAATGGCTAATTTTATACAACACAGCAGATAACCAATCCTGGCGAAAGTAGAGGCAGACTACCAGCCAATCAGGATCCAAAACCCAAAATCCAAATTTTATTATATCACACGAATTACACTGATTTACAGGCAGACTTGCGGGCCATAAAAATTTTCAACTGGCGGGCTGCCAGTTGAATAGGCCTGGTCTACGGAGTCAGAGCCTAATGCCTACAAGACACAAAATCACCGCGAGATCAGCAGAGGAGATACGTCTGCTCAAAATGTTTCACTTCTTGAGATGAGTGAACCTGCAACTGATCTAACATCGGATAGTAAGCCTACTGTTTCTAACCATAAGCCTAGCTCAGTCAGATAGATACCTGGCTGTGTAATGAGCTAATTGAGCATCTTGAGCTACATTTAGAGCCAAATCCAGTTTCCAGTTATTTTGGTCAGAGTAACTTAAAAGTAATGCAATAGTAGTGTAATGCCTTCCATTTTAAATACAGTAATGTTGTAATGTGATGAATTACTTTGAAATGACAGTAACAAGTAATAAATACCGCAATACAGTTTTGAAGTACCTTGCCCAACACTTTTCACCACATACTGCTTCAAGACACAATCTTGGTTGAGGAGCTGCTGTGTCAGTGGCACACTGTGCTCAAATGGCTTAGAAATCTAAGTCACTCCTGAGCTTCTCCATGCAATCCAGCACACTTTTTTCACCCATTTATCCATTATCTGAACCTTAACCAGGGTTGCAGGCGTGCTGAAGCCCATCCCAGTGCTCACAGGGTGAAAGGTACATAAACGCCTTAGACAGGTCACCAGTCCATGACAGAACACACAATTTGCAATCTGTTTTCTAACCTTTAAGATATCCAAAGGAGCATCAATGAGGCAAAGGAGAGGGTCACTGATGGCTCCTGATTTTTATGAATCTTTGCGTGGAACCACACAGTAGCATCATAACTGTTAACATTGTCTGACATGGTAGCTGGATGACTGGTTTACGTTTGGTCCAGTAACATTTTCTGTGTAAACTGCGGTCATGGTTGACTTTTTCAGAAACTGGTAAAGCACGACATACATTTCGAAAGGGACTTGTAGTGCATTCTCCAGCTGACATGATGTGAAAAAAAACAGAAGTAGTGGTTGAAACAATGCACAGATGAGATTTCTGTTTCACTCATGAGCGCTTCCATGTCATTCTGAAGTTCATGTGACGTGTAGGTGGCATTTTGGGGGATGGTGCTAAATACCTGAGCAACGGCATTGTCTTTCCTCAGCATGTATTCCATCATCAACAAAATAATCCACCCCACTCTCTTGGCTCTGCCTCAGCTAGTGCTGGTGTTACACAAGAAACTTAATAATATCCATAACTGCACTCAGCTATGTATGATACTTTGCCAGTTGTCCCTTGTTGACAAGTGTGTGGAGACCTCCTGTAGCTCTTGTGGCACAACAAGGACCCTTGTCAGCTCCTGGATGTATGTATTTTGAAAGCCTTTGGTACTGTCTGTTGGTTTAGGCAAAGACTTTGTCAGAATACTGCTTCAATACTAAACTAATGAGATGGAAACCAAAAGGTTTTAAAGAATTACTAAAAGTCGAAGTAGGGATTGGTTTCTATGTGCTTTGTTTTGGACAATGCCATGTTTCTAACTTTGTGTACACAGTCTAGAGAAGGATTAGGGATGTTTTGTTGTATTCTGTTCTTTTCTTTGGTGTCGTCGCTAGGGCCAACCTGTTCGTCTACTATCTGTGATCTTGTTTCTACATAGTGTCTGTATGTAAATATTGTCCTTGTATATGTAATCACCTGTCGTTCATGTTTTGTAAATACACTCCACACGTTACTTTTTTCTATATAGTCTCTATGTCTTTTTCCTGTGTCCGGTCGTGTGTGTCCCCATCTCATATCCCTGGTCGTGACTATTTTTTTTCTATTCCAGTATGACTGTGCCCCAGTGGACAAAGCAAGGTCCATAAAGGCATGGCTGGATGAGTTCGGTGCCAGGCCTTCTTGTCCAAAATCAGCACCTGGGCTTATAAACACTATGAATCACAATTTACTTAAAATGTGCTTAACTCTACCTTAATTTACCCCTGAAAATACACCAAACCCCTTAATTTGAATTAACTGGCCATTAATTTGTAAACTGATCCCTTAATTTTACCTTAAAATTGGATTTAATGTATGAGTGTGAAACCCCTGAAAATTCAGTAGTTTTACCCCTTAAACAGCCTAAATCTGTGCACGTTTCCCCTTAATCTTCCTTAATTTTCTGGAAATTAAGGTACAAATGAAGGTCATTTTAAGGGGTAAAATTAAGGGGGTTGGTTTTGTAGTGAAATGCTCTACAGAATGAATGCGCACAAATTCCCACAGAAACTCCTTCCAAGAAGAGTGAAGTGAAAGTGACCATTCTGTCATATGTGAACACACCACAGCACAAAATTCTACCTCTGTATTTAACCCATTCACCAAGTGAAGCAGCAGGCAGTCAGGAACACAGCGCCCAGGGAGTAGTGTGTGGGGATGGTACCTTTCTCAGGGTCCCTTCTCAGAGGTGCTTAGCAGTCTTGGGAATCGAACCCACAACTTCCTAATTGCAGTCCTAACCACTAGGCCACGTCCTAATCACTAGGCCACCAGTTGTTATAACTGCAAAGGAGGGACCAACTCCATATTAAAGTCTTTGTATTTGAGTGCCATTAAAGTGTCCCAATACTTTTGTCCACAAAGTGTAGCCACAAAAGACAAGGTTGATGGCGACCGCGGTGTGCACACTTGCGCATGCGCCAAACAGGGCTCAGTTGTAGAGTAGAGTAAACATGCTGCAACCCCGGGCGCGCCGTTGGGGCAAAAAGGCAGTCCCGGGATAGAAACAACCTCACATGGTAACGTTTTGCTAACCATCCGGTCAACAAATCTCTTCGACAAGCAAGCTCGCCCCTCCCTCCCCCCTCTCCTATGACACTCCTGAAAACGAAACTACACTGACACCAAAGTTCCTGAAGAGGTCGTTTAAATTCTCTAGGTTTTGCTTTCAGCACTTGACACACGAGTGGAGCTTGTCAACTGAGCACATCTTCGTTTGGAGCTTAAAGCGACTATGTCCTCAACGATCAAAGAGCTGACTTTACACTACGATCCTGTAAACGAAACCAACACCTTCACCAACGGAGACGTTCTTCAGGGCCGAGTCTTTCTGGAAGTTTACAAAGAGGCAAAGATTAAATCTTTCTACATCAAGTTTAAAGGGGACGCAAACGTGAGCTGGTCCGAATCTGATGGTGATGATACGCACTGGTACACCTCCCACCAGAGATACTTCAAACAGAAGCAGTTTTTTATTCTGGACCCCTCCAAACAGGGTAAGGAGTGTGATAGCTGACTTACATGGATAAAGAGAATAATGCTGCATGTATATATCTGTAATGTAATGTAATATAAATGTCACATTTCACACAAACACACACACACATACACATACACACATACACACATTATGGAGCACTAGTGCTGTGGTGGACTAGTTTTAGTGTCCTGTAATAAACAAATCTAGACTAGTTTTAGTGTCCGGTAATAAACTGTTGTCTGAATTTACTGTGAAGTTCTTAGAGGAATCCTGTAGAAATTCCTATAGGTCTTTTTCATAAGAGAAATATAAACTAAATGGACAAAAGTATTGGGATTCACGTGTTAATTATTGAATTCAGGTGGTCTCTTATTTCCAGTGAAGGGTAATCTTAATGTTTCAGCAGACCAAGACATTTTGGACAACGCCATGCATCCAACTTTGTGGACCCAGTTTGGGGAAGAATCTTTTCTATTCCAGCATGACTGTGCCCCAGTGCACAAAGTAAGCTCCATAAAAGACATGGGTGGAGGAGTTCAGTGTGGAAGAACTTGACAAGCCCTGACCTCAACCCCATCCAACACGTTTGGGATGAACTGGACTGGCCCAATACCTTTGTCCATACAGTGTATATACATTACATAACTGCAGCTAACAGAGATAAAGATTTACACTTATTGATGTATTTATGCTTCTTTGTGTTACTTTTACAGAAAAAAATGAACCAAACGTCATCATAACAAATGGAGAGACCTGTGAGTATCGTGTTTTTCTTTACACCATCCGGTTTTGGCCAAGTTATGTGTCAAGTTAAAAATGTACAACTTCAAAGTAAATTCCCTGAAAATCATTCATATTTATATGTGTACACCTTTAACTATTTGGCCACCAATATATATCGTTTCCTAGTGGTCTAGTTATGGCTCGTGTTCTAAATGTAATTTTTATTTCATTTTTCTAGACGGCAATGTGGTTAGGCCAGGAAGACATGTTTTTCCATTTAGCTTTCAGCTGCCTCAAGGGTGAGTAGTGATTTGATATCAGTTCAGCAGTGTCTGGCTTTTTGAGCAAACCTTTACCAAGACCACAGCGGCGGAGGCTTTTTGGCTGCAACAGAAACAGGTTGTGCACTTGTTGGCCATGTCTTCATTCAGAGTAACCGTCTGCACCCAAAGTTTACCAGTAAAACTTTAAATAAACAATGAAATACCAAATGAAAGTATACATTTGTTTTCATGGCATGTTCAAATGAGTGTTGTGTTGAAATGAAAATGTCTGGTTGTATTTCCATTATTATAAGAAACATGGGAATTTGTCCAAAATATGCAGTCCATTAAGGTCATTCAGTGTAATAAAACCAGAAGATATCAGATGAAAAGCTGATAAATCAAGGGACAGTCTGACATCTAAATACAAATGAAAATATAACATTTCCATGGTAACATAGGTTGCAAACTTGCATGTCATTCAGTGAAATGCCAGAAATCTACAAGCATATGTTTAGGGTCATTGTTTCATATACACTATATATTTGATCCTTCAAAATCTGTTGAATCAGAAGTTTCATCATTTGTGCTAAAATTGTGCGATAGCCATTATCCTGTGCTCTGAAAATATAAAAATCACACAGGATACATTCTAATGGACAGAAAAAATGCAGTTGTATTACTTATATTCTTTTTGACCGCTGAAAATGCTTTTCATTTTTGACCCATTTGTTTAACTTTGGATCTCTTAATTGGAATATATCTAAGAAAAAACGTATTTCTCGTATCTTTTTAAAATGTAGAGATATGCCACCGACTTTTAAAGGATACCATGGCTCAGTTAAGTACACTCTGGAAGTCATACTGGATCGTTCATGGAAGATGGACAAAAAAACTTTTTCAGAAATCACCTTTGTGCCAAAGATTCTCACTAGTGCTCAATTAACGGTATGTGCTTGAGTGAAAATGAGTATTATTGGTTTATGTTGGTTCTCAGGCCATTCTGACTGGTTTTTATACAGAGCATCTGCGAATCTCTGAATGCCACCCTCAGCAAGAAAGATCTATAATCAACATAATTATTCAACTGTCCACATGTCAAGGAGTAAATGTCCAGTTTGGGGCTTTCCTATGTTAAAATCAGTTCCTTGTCTTGCTACCTGTGTCACAACATTCACTTGTGTAATATTGGAGTTACATATTGCACAAAGGGTGAAACCTGTGAGCACATAAAACTGTGTTGAAACAGTTTGGCATTTTTTTTATGTAGTCAGAATTAAAAAGCTATTAACCTATAAATGGAATGACTCTTAGACCTAACCTTTATTGAAATTGCTCTATCCTCTGTTTTTTCATTTGCATTTATTTTTTTGTACAGACCCCTCTGAGTGGTACCGTAGACAAAAAGATGAAAGTTTTCACCTCTGGAAGTGCTTCATTGACAGCAACTGTTGACAAAATGGGTTATTTGCCAGGTCAGTTATTCAACACGTTGAATTTAGGGGCGTTTTCAAATCTGTAAGTCTGGACCAAAGGTCATGTTTTTTTGTTTTTGTGAGCAAGCTAAAAAAACTTTCACATTCCTATGTCCTATCGTCATCGCCTGCTTTTCCCTGTGCTTTGCATTGTTTAGTTTATAGACTCTGCATGTCTGACGTTGATGTGGTGAAAACTGTCCTTCTCATTTGTTGAGGTTTTTTTTTTTTTATCTTCGGGGTGGCATTGCTCTCCCATCCTCTCATATCCTCTCTCTCATTCTCTTAGACAGTAAGTTATAAGTGGACACACCTATAAGCAGTGTTGGGCAAGTTACTTCAAAACTGTAATGGGTTATTTTTTACTTGTTACTGTCATTTCAAAGTAATTTGTTACATTACAATATTACTGTATTTTAAATGTAAGGCATTACACTAC
>JBBPCY010073644.1:0-10176 GCA_037974405.1 Brachyalestes nurse | reverse complement strand
CTCTTAACATCCAATTATATTTACATTTATTTAATTTAATTTATGATTTACAAATATATTTGTATGTTTAATGTTGAGCATTAATTCAATCTAGCTTAATTTAATGTTACTTTTATTCAATTTCTTTGACTTAATGTATGATTTAAAATAACTACAACACAATTATAAGAAATATAATAAATATGCTCACAGTTATTAACACACACACACACATACAAAGTCTTGAGCCTCTCCTCATTACTTTATATTTTGAATCACCTTGTTGGTGACTATGTCTCTCTCTCACACGCGCACATGCACATTTTATATATATATATATATATATAAATAAAATGTGTGTATATGTGCAGGACTGTGCATGTGCGTGTGTGAGAGACAGACATAGTCAATCTTGACTCCGTTTCCCATCATCCTCCCCACACACTTCATTTATTGCCTGTATGTGTGTGTCCCTGTTTGTGTTCATGAGTTTCTCACAGTTGTTTTTCTAATAGGATCTCAGTCTCTCCCACTTTCTGTGGCTGGAAACTGCAGAGCACTTTAATATCAATTCCGGGATGTGCAGTGAGGCGCTATAGCTGTTCTGTTTGCATGTGGAAATACACTTCTGAGTGAAGGTTTCAAAAATGGGTTTCGCCTGTAGAGTGTAAATCAGCTCCATTCCAGTGCAACAGAGGAAATATACTGCAGGGAAAATGTGTTAAACACTAGTTCATGGTTTTACTTACCTTCTATAGCAGTGGCTCTCAGTCTTTTTGTACCACTGCCCTGCACTGGCACTGCTCGCAACACGACTTATCCAACCACCAAACAAACTAACAAGGCCTTCCTGAGGTGGACTTGGTGTGTTAACAGGGTGAATAGCAGCAGGTGGGAAAGAGTTACTCCTAGTAACCCAAAATGAGCCACCAACCCCCTTGGGTGCCGTTTCATTAGTAAAGTGGGAGTCTCTGGGTCAATATCAATGTGGGAGAGTCGGTGCCATGCATTGTTGCATTAGTCATGTGGGAAATGTGGTGGCATGTATTGTTGCATTAGTGATGTGGGGTTCTGGGGACACACTTTGTTGCGTTAGTTATGTGGAAGCACTGGTACAATTCATTGTTTCATTAGTAATGTGGGAATCATGCAGTCATGCACTTTATAATTAGTAATGTAAGAGTGCTGGTGCCATGCAGTGTTGCATTACTAATGAGAATGTCTTGGTGCCATTGTTGCATTAATAATGTGGGAAACTTGGTGCCATGCATGGTTGGATTAGTCATGTAAGAATGTTTGGAAAATGCATCGTTGCATTTGTAAAGAGGGAGTCTTGGCGCCATGCATGAGTAATGTTCGGAGTGTTTGAGTCATGCATTGCTGAATTATTCATGTGGGAGTCTTGGTGTCATGGATTGTAATAAGGGAGTCTCAGTACCTTGCATCATTACACTAGTACTGTGGGAGTCTTGGTGCCATGCATCATTACATTAGTACTGTGGGAGTCTTGGTGCCATGCATCATTACATTAGTACTGTAAGAGTACTGTGGAAGTCTTTGTGCCATGCATAGTTACATTGTTGCATTGAAGTGTTAATAACATAGGGGTCTTGGTGCTATGCATTGTTGCACTTATCATGTGAGAGTCTTGGTGCAATGCATTGTTGCATCAGTAGTGTGGCAGTCTTGGTGCCTGTCATGGTTTTTAATCTGCTACAAACTGCACAATTATATTTATTGCTGTTCTAAAATTGCACATATTTATTAATATCCTGCATTTTTTGCACATGTAAACTCTGTTCTGCATCCTTGCACACCTCTGCTGCTTGAATACCGTACCGGTCGAAATACTGTATTTATCCTAAATGTAGCCATTGTCAGTTGCACTGAACGTTGTCTTGTCTCGTTTAGTTGTATTGTTGCTCTTGTGTTTTGTTCTGTATTGCTCATGTGTTGCACCATGGTCCTGGAGGAACGTTGTTTCGTGTTTACTATGTACTGTGTATATGGTAGAAATGACAATAAAAACCTACTTGACTCAACTTGCATTAGGGTTGTTAGAGTATTGTGGTCATGTGTTGTTGCATTTGTAATGTGGGACTTTTGGTGCAGTGCATTTTTGCAATAGTAATGTAGGAGTGATGGTGCCATGCACTGTTGCTTTAATAATGTGTGAGTCATAGCGCCATACATTGTGGCATTAGTAAAACGGGAGCCTTAGTGCCATACATTGTTGCATTGTGGCATCAGCCATGTGGCAGTCTTGGTGCAATGCATTGTTGCATTAGTAACGCTGGACTGTAGGTGCCATGCATGGCTGCTTTCACACTGCGTGGCTGCACTGTTTGAAAACCAGCAGTTTCATTTGTAGTTCGTCCACTAAAAGCGTGAAGCTGATGCTCTGGAGATGCAGACATAACGCCTGATACGCCACTTAAATATGAACGCATAAGGGTTTATCTTCTCATGCGTTCAAAACAACACTGCCTTTCTGATCCCACCCCTTTTCCCCACTAGCCAATCAAAGGCAGCAGGCGTGTCGTTTGTAGCCAATCCTGGCGCAGTGGGCGGGGCTTTCTGGAATACTGGCGAGGACGGAATAACGTTCCTCCACTCATCCAGGAGCTGCTGGGCGGGAGGAGACGCGGGGACTAACTGGGTGTATTTACACATTAATGAGTTAAAAATGGTGTGTTTTCACTCGTATGAGGGACGAATATCTTTCCTCGATTCCTTTATCTCGCCTTTTTCAATATTAGTGGCAGCAAGAAACTGATTTCTGCAAGATCTCGGAGCCTTTACTTCAGTCCGTGCTGTTTTCAACTCTGAACACTGGATCAGGACCTCCAGCAGACTGATGGTCAGTAACTCACTGTGGAGTGTGTGCGTGTGTGTTTGTGTGAGAGAGAGAATGAGTGTGTGTGTGAGAGAGTGAAAGAGAGTGAGAATGTGTGTGTGTGAGAGAGAGAGAGAGAGTGTGTGTGAAACGCGGGAACCAAAACGTAAACAAATAGTTGACGAGGTCTAAATGCATTTCAAAATGAAAACAAATGTTTTCAACAAAAATTACTTGCAAAAAGTAAAAGATGACCCCTGGGTTCCTTAGATTTTGGCACAACACACACAAAAGTACCCACACAGGAAAGCAAACGTGTGTGTGTAAATGTGTGTGTGTGTGTGTGTGTGAGAGAGAGAGAGAGAGAGAGGTGGGTGCCAGTTCAATCCTGAACATTATTATTATTATTAATACTATTGTTTTAATGAATTCAATTCAGAGCTTGTTCAGTTCCCACCAGGCTCGCTGCTCCTTCAGAGCTGTTTAGTATTCATCTCCTTATTCTCCGAGCACCCCACAGTTCACAATGTGGGGCAGGAACAAACGGCTGATTGTCCCTGAGATGACAACACACACACACACACACACACAGAGCCCCACTCTCAGCAGCTCCTTCTGTGTGAGTTTGGTCTCTTATCTCATTTTGCATAAAGTACCACTCAAAATCAAAACCTTAGACCCACTTGATTAATTGTACAAAAAATTAACCCTTACGTATGTTTGTGTGTGTGTGTGTGTGTGTGTGTGTGTAAAAGGCTTGATATTTGCATACAGTACCACTCAAAACCTTCAATTCACTTGAAATGTACAACCCCCCCATTTTATACACACACACACACACACACACACATATATATATATATATATAATTTTATACCACCTTTTGAAAACTAATTGAATTTGGACCTTGTCTGCAGTTGTTTTGTAGTTTTACGAAGTTCATTTTTAAAAATAAAAACTTTCCTGCTTTTGATAGTTTTACGCACGTTTACAATAAGAATTCGGTTAGTCAATGTTTTATACTCAGTTTGTACACATTTCGATTAGTTGTGATGCTGTTTCTCTTTATCTATTGGCTCTGCAGTGTCTAATGAGCTCCATCAGTCAAAAGATCAGCGTTTACCTCTAAATGCACCTGTTTGTCTCTGTAGAAATATTCTTCACCATTATAAGATCTTACTTGCTGAACTGACCTTGTGTCAGTCTTTCAGAGGAAAGAGGGGAGGTGTGAAATCATGGGGGCAGTTTGGCTGTGGTCTTTAGCTCAGGTTACCTGGGTGTAACATCGTTAAATCTGAGTAAAAGGCATTTTCTCCTGGATGTATGATAGTGTTTTATTTAAAGCAGTGGGAAATAAACCTTTAACTCTGAAGAAGAGTCTCAGTAAGTGTTGAAGAGAACACCAATGAACACCAACATAACCAAGAAATATCTTAATGACTGAACTATTCAGACCAGCCCAAAACCCTCATCACCGTCTAAACACAAACATTGTACTGGAGAGAGACGACAGAGCATTAACATTAATTGTGTTTAAACCAGATACACAGTTATAATTCATTTGATTATGTTGTTTTGCTTCAAAAAGCTTAATGTTGCTACAGTTACTGAATAAAACATCCATATGTTTATATTTGATGCAAATATTACTGGCCAGTGTGGGCAACGTTTATGTTACTGTGTAATCCAAATTTCTGACAGTTAGTTATTTTTTCCCTAATATTAACCAATAAGAAGCCTATTTCTGTAGCTTTACAGTGGCTTATTTTACTACAAATAATAATTTCTGACAACTTAAGTGTGTATTAAATATTTTTATTGTGCAAAAAACAGAACTGAATAAATATGTAAAACTGAGAGCTCTCACCATTAACTAGAATAAAAAAAAAGGGATTAAACTACTGTTTTAACTATTTAAAGACAAACTGCATGCTGAACGCCTCCTAGACTGAATTTATAAAATACGTTTTATTGTTTTAAGATTTGGTAATTCATAATTCAAACATTGGGATTCATTTTAAATGATAAACTGTAACAACTACCCATTATGAGATGCAATCTTCAAATTACAAGGACCAATATCATACAGAAACATGCAGTGGCTTTTGTTGCACAAGTGACATATAATTGCTAAAATTATTAGCAACAGCATAGTCAGCAAACAGGTAAGTTTTTCAGGTGGGAAACATGGATGTATGTAACATGGATTTTATGAACTGTCTGTAGATGAACACCAGAAAATGGAGTCTTAAGTGCCACTTTAACAGACCTGGGCCTTATTTATAGACACGTGAATGTTGGCATGGAGACATTTGTCCTAAATCTTTCATCCCTGGTGAAAGTTATTCACCAAAACCTCAACTACAACTTAATGGATTCCGAGGTGCATTAAGAAGGTGATCCTGTAGCTGAGTCTGGGAGGAGATTTCATATCATCACACTTGCTTTGTATTCCAGAAGTTTCGTTTGTTTTCCTACGGATTCATTTGTCACCGAGCTGGAAGTGAACTCTCAGGCACTGCGAAAGCATTTTCGAATGCGCTTCCACGCTGTAACGCAAAGCACAACATCCAGAATCAATACTACCCACGCCGCAGCCGCCGCGAATATCGGGCCAGAGAAGCAGGAGCACCAAGAATGTGTCGGTACTGTGCGCCGCGGCTGCGTAGGCTAGTTCAATCCACGGTGGACAAAAGGCCGACTGGCCCTGTTGTTCTTCTCCCGCTTTGCTTCAGTTCCAGCATTCGTAATCTCCCCTCTTTACCCCTCATTACAGACGCTCATAAATAAAACAGTAGGTGCCTCAGAGGTTGAGTTTTGATTATTTGCATCCAACGCAAACGCGCAAAGCAAAACTATATGCAACCAGCTGTGCTGTTCCCTGTAAAGCTGCTGTAGGTATCGACGCGGCCTGAAAAGAGACCTTTCGTGAACTTTGCTCTGCCACGCTTCTGAGCTTGTGGAGTTTAGTATTGATCAAATGATCAAAACTGCACCCAATCCATGTTGACCTTATCAGAGCATGGCCTTCTTTACCTCTCCGTTCACTGGTTCACCACAGAGTCCAAAGGGGAAACCACTATGCTTGCAAACTGCATGTTGATGGAAGCAATTGCTTGTTTTATAATTTAAGCCACTGTCACACTAAACAAGGAACTGGAAAGGCAACCGGAGTTTGGTTTAGTTAGGATTCAGCTAAACTACATTGGGTTGCTAGCAAGCTATGAACTAGTTAACGCATAAATGTAAAGAAACAATACGACATAAAATATAACATATAATAAGCATTGTAAACATCAAATAAACAAACACTGAAAACCACCACCCTCTAAAGGGGATATAAACATCAAATAAACAAATCTTGCTCACTGCTGCCGTCGAAGGGTATTATTAACATCAAATAAACAAACATTACTCACTATGGCCCTCTAGAGGTGATAAAAAACGAAAATAAAAAGTAAACATTACTCACTGTCGCTGTTGAAAGGTGTTAACATCAAATATACAAACAAACGATCAGTAGATAAAGTTAAAGTGGCCCCTTTATAGTCACTTGTGTACACACCACAGCACACAATTTAACCCATTCACCAAGTGAAGCAGTGTGTGGGGACGGATCCTTGCTATTAGCAGTGTTGGGATTCAAACCCACAACCTTCTGATTGCAGGGGCAACTCCCTAACCACGGGACCACCACATGCCCCAGTAATAGACATTAAATAAACAAACATTACTCACCAGCGCCCTCTAAAGGTGGACATAAACGCTAAGTGGACAAACATTGCTCACCGCCACCCTCTAAAGGTGTTAACAAACCTCAAATAAACAAACATTACTCCCCACTGTTCTGTACAGATGTTTTTACAACAAATATACCAACTTTACTCACTGCTGCCCTGTGAATGTGTTAATAACATCAAATAAATACACATTATTCACCGCTGCTTTGTAAAGGCGTCAAGATTTCACATGTTGTTTTATTGTGTGGTTGCCTCAGCCCAGCTGTTAAAATGTACGTTCTGTTTGTTGCAGAATAAATATTTGATTGTGAAAGCAGACAGCTATGGAAAACAATTGCTAGAGTAGTGCCTCTTGCATTTTGTATTTTCTGCACTGTTATACAATGGACCATCCCCTCTAGAGGCAAAACACAACACAGATCACACAGATTGGTCTACAGTTCACCAAAGCTAAACTCAGTTTATATGCTAAGTGTCCTAATGGACATCTGGAACCCCTTGATCACCATTCGCCTTTCCTATTGCGATTCATATAATTTCGCTCGCTGCACTTTGCTGTCAACATGCTGGTGCGACAGAGCCTTTAGTGTGTATTGTCTTGTCAGTGCCTTCCATTTCTAATGATGGTGGTGTTTTCTGTGTGATCCAAACATAGTATTTTTTCTTGCACAGCATCAAGGCATTCTTGTACCAGCCGAAAGTGCTCTCTCTCACTGCACTGGCTGTCTATTTTAGTCTCTCTCCAGCTCTGTGTGATATTAACACACTGAGCTACATTCATAAAATGTATAAGCATGTTTCTGGAGAATGTGCCCTTAGCATAAATGTTTTTAAACACTTCTTCTTACCTTTATTTTCCAGTCTGTATAGAAAGAAAATGCAATCCATGTATGTAACTAATCGTGTAATTAGAGCTACATAATTATACGTCTTGTAAGTCAAATGAATAAGAAAATGACAATAGCTCCACACTTCAAAGGACTAAACATCTCAGAGTATCTCAGAGAGTCATCAAGTCTTTTCCCATCTGACCATATTCATTTGGATTCAAAAGCCAAACGCCTGAACAGATTGCTGGGGATTGAGTGTTATTCCCCAGCTCCTATTTCATGACATTCTGAATCCTCCTCTCCATGAATCATCTTCTAAAGGTCTCCCTCCAGTTTGAAGCTCGCCATGTTCAAATTTCACTCACCCAATATTCAGCCTTGAGCCGTATCAGTAACACCGTGAACCCCCATCCCACATCTGAAACATTGATGTGAGCCTTATTTTCTACTTAAACATGTTTCAGTTTGAAGGGCTCTAGAGCTCATTTCTGTTTGGCAAAAGTTAAAACAGCAACTTTCCTGGCATTATGTTTTATGAATCACTAATTGTAGTAATTACTGTATAATGATAACACCATAAAACCCTCTACTGGCCAAACAAAAAGTAGACAATGAGAAGCTTCGATAAACAAGACAAGGCAAGCCTAGTTTTGCTGGACCACCATGGGCTGCACGGCATTTGTTATGCAAGCTTATATGATATCGTATTTGATTAAGCTTATATGATATCGTATTTGATTAAGCTTATATGATATCGTATTTGATTAAGCTTATATGATATCCTATTTGATTAAGCTTGTATGATATGATATCATAGTTGTTATCCCATAAAGACTGATTTAGCCAGGATTAGGGCAAAGATTTGGGAAAGTTTCAAATTATAACTATTAACATGGTAACATCTATGAGACTCTAAAATGGTTTCTTCTCATTTTTGAGGATGAGCTGCTGGCTGTTCAGATGTTCCTGAAAGCAGCTGTTAAACTCTTCTAATAACCGAGAATATTTCAGTGGGCAGTGTTAGTGATTGAGTGCGGTTTGTAAGGAGAATGTGAGCTCATTCTGGCCCACCAGTTACAGTGTACTCTGCGGTTCCTCAGGGTTGTTTGGGTAACAGCAGCGTGGAGCTGACCACTCTGCTGCTGCATGATCCGCACCAGGATGTTTTCTTTACAGCTTGTTAAAGGGATTTTTGTTTTTTCATGTAAAGTCTTGTTTTGGTTCCAACAGAATTATATTGTACAGTAACCCCCCACCTATTCGCGGTTCAGCAGTCGCAGCATCAGTCTCTCACAGATTTTGTTCTGAGAACCGAACAAATAATTGTTCACGGAAACCTCAGCACAGCTGCGGAAACTGCAGATATCCTCCGCATTTTTTGCTGTTGTGACGTCCGGGCCTCGTCTGCCACGCCCCCTCGTCCTCATGCTGGTTATTTATGTTTGGGCGCGGTGGTTAGCAAGACAGTCAGACACCTGAACAGAATGAACATCCACTGCTCAGCGCCACACCCAACATAAACAACCAGCACAAGGACAAGGGGGCGTGGCGCATGAGGCCCGGACCTCACAGTCACCTGTACTCAGAGGCAGGAGGTTTGAATGTAGCCAATCCGAGAACGCTATTTATTTCTCCTTACTGCTGATTGGCTGCTGCCCTTTGACGCAGCTGCAGTCTAGAATTTCTCCCGTGGAGCGTTTTGTTCTTCTTAAAGCCCTGTATTTTTATTACTCTAAATTAAATTCATTTATTACTGTATTTTCCTGCTTGTACCAAAGAAAGCATGTGTGCATGAATTACAGTACAGTCTATACAGGGGTATTTTACATTCTAGCACTGCAGGAGTTCAGTGTAAACTGTACAGTACGAATACGGGTTTACCTTTACACTTTCTTTAAGGGTAATGTATTAAGCTGAGTATAAAATGAAATTAAAGTGTTTTGGGAGCATATTTGAGGGCATATTTAGGGTTTACACATTAAAAATATGCATTTTTAGGATCCCCCCCCCCACATTTTCCACTATATGCAGGTGCTCTTGGAACATGCTATATTTGTGGGGTTAACTGACCAGGGTGTGGGCTGACTGACAAATGTTTTGTCAGCGGGGTGGGATGGGGTTGTGGGATGAGCAATTTATATTGACTATTCACGCTCACCTTGACAACCCAGCTGTATCCTAATGTTCGTTGACGGGAGGTTATCAAAAACATTTTTGTCGACCTTTTATGTTGGGAGAAGTATGCTGAGAATGGAGCTGCAGGGAAGAGGAAAAGAGGAAGGCCTGGTGGGAGGAAGGCCTGGAGGGAGCACATGCAGACAGCTGATGTGAGAGAGGAAGATCCAGAGGACAGAAGGAAATGGAGATAGCTGATCCACTGTGGCGACCCCTAATCGGGAGCAGCCCTATGTAGAAGAAGAAGAAAAAGAAGAAGGTTGTTCTCAATCCATTGGGGATATTTTCTTTTCTTTTATTGTTGACATTGTTGATCAGTGTTGGGAGTAACGCATTACAAAGGTAATGAATTACTGTAATGCACTGCTTTTTGCTGTAATGCGGTAATGTAAGGCATTACAGAACAAAAAATGGTAATATTTTACTCGGTACAAATGTCAGTTACAATGCATTTTTAACCCGGAAAGAAGTGATGTTTTTTTATTTCTACATACAAATTTGCCAACATCACCACAAGATCAGCAGAGGAGAAACGTCCACGCAAAATGTTTCACTTCTTGTAGTCGGACAGAACAGAGAGATGAGTGAACCTGCCACTGATCTAACGTCGGATAGA
>JBBPCY010073643.1:0-10176 GCA_037974405.1 Brachyalestes nurse | reverse complement strand
TTGCACTTTAGGGGGTATTAAATTAATTAAAACACCCACATCTGACATGTGACACACCTATATACCTCTATATTTATAAGTGTTTTATTCATTTTCAAACAACATTTAAATAGTCTAATAAATAATACTCAACTAAAAACATGTACTTACGCATTTACTCGTTCAGCAATGCGTTTCCAACAGTCCTGAGTGTCTTTGTTGGCTGCTGTGGTGATGGAGCTGCACTGCACTGTTGCGCTGTTGTGATTTGCGCTGTTGAATGCATCCCATTTATAGGTACGCACATAGCCGTGATAAGTTCTCACTTACTCAACTAATCTACGTCATATTGCGCTTCGTAGTACCGATGAACGCCACCTGAGACAACCGTGATTTGTCAAGTGCGAGTTCGCACTTAACCATCGGGTAAAGTCAGACCTAGTTAAATGCGCTTGTAGTACAGGCCCCTGTTGCATGTATTGTTTGCCCAGGCTGTTTTAGATTGTTTACATACTACCCATTTAGGAGCTAAGTGATGCTTTATTCAGTGTGCTGGTTCATAAGATAGCTGCTAAATATCTATAGACTAATTAACAAGAAGAGGCTATACTGGAGCAAAGCATTTATTTTTAGATTTAATCCTCTATGCTAGCTTTTCTTTGATTGACTCTTACCAAACCAAAGCATTTGCTAGCTGCTTATTAGCCATTTAGCTAGTGGTTCTTAATAGTGCTAATTCAACTGAACACAAGTGTTTTATTTGTGTGTCTGATTTATAGGTCCCTATGGCTATGTTGTATGGCTATCTGCTGTTCTCTGTACCATGTGAATGTGCTGCTGCTCATGGTTTATTTTTCCTCCTTGCACGTTGTTTTCCTCTAGCCTGCAACAGATAGCCTAGTCAGTACAAGGTACACTACAGGTGTTTCAATAAACTAATAACTTGGTGTACAATAACATGTTTACCTAAGTGGGAGGTTCAGAATAAGTACACTAACACAAGGCATGTTTAATAAAATACATGCAAATAATGTGATAATATGGTACCTTGTCAGCACAAGACATATTTGCATAATGAATGAAAATCAAATACAATATGTGACATGCATTTCAGTGTAGCTGATGCTGCAAACATTAACATGGCATTTGCATATTTTGATGAATCAATACCTGACATCAAAATATGGAGGATAAAAAAAAGGATAATTACCGATATCTGTCTTTTCATAAAATCACACAACAGAGCAAGTCAAACTAATAAAACATTGAACAGCAATGTGAAGTGAAGAACGATTTTTTAAGTTTCCTGTTTAAGCAAGGAATTTCCTGGCTGACTGGTCAAATGAATTAAATAAAGAATAAAAATATAATAATAAATAAAAGGCACTCAAACATATGTGTCATATCAGCTTGGGGAAGGAGGACTCCAATGCAGGAGTTAGCAGAACTTGACTACACTGACTAAACTGAAACAATCACAAGAGTGCAAGAGCTTGGCAGAACAGAACACAAGAAGACTCTCCCTCTTTGAGTCACGCAGAAGGGACATGTTCAGCACAGCACAGATCCACCGTCTCGTTGCCACAGTCCAGGAGCCACGAGAACAGGGTAAAAGGCCCTCCTTTTTACCTGAGCCTCTACAGGTTAATTCAGCCTAATGGGTGCTTCAGCCTCACTGGTTAGTCAAGGAAACACTACACACAGCCAAGTCAAACTTCTACACTCAAAAAATAATTTGTCAGATTTAATAAATTGCATGACTCCTATTTCCATCTAATTTAATTAAGGAGTTCTAACATAAAAGAAACGTGTAAAATGTACATATTTTTATTGTGTAAGTTTTAATACACATTTGGTTAAACTGAACATAGTTTCATTTTTCAAGTTAAATTGATAAATATGTGTTTTTAGTTTATAATAAATGCTTACATTTTCAAGAAAAAAGATGATTAACCCCAATCTCTATTTAAAAATGAAATACATTTACGAAACAAGACATTTTTACTTTTTATTTATTGAGCAATCAATTACTTTTTCAATAAGAAAGAACTGTACCTGTGGTTCAAACAAGTTTTGCCCATGTCAGTGACAAAACAGCAGTGTCACTAAAGTACAAACAGAACCTCTCTCATGTCTATGAGCTACAAGTGAATGGCAAAACCAAATATAAATGCCAAATACCAAGCATATAACTTTGCACATGACATCTGTGGGATTGATTCATACATTTTGCATTGATTCTTGGGTTTTGCATTAACCTTTCACATTAATTCATATATTTTGCATTATCCTAATCCATGCATTTTGTATTAATTCATATACCTTGCATTATATTGATTTTTGTTTTGAGGATAGTTAGAAACATAGCTCTGAGTAGGATGTGTATGTGTATTTTCTAACAGCTTCTGCGGAAGCAGGACTCATGGAATGAGGAAGTGATTAAAGCTGTTGCACCATGTACGCATTAGGCTGCAGGACGCAAAACATTATCGCTACAAACCCCTTGCAATGCAAGAACAGTCGTTGGAGTGTGTTACTATTTTGAGGTGTGTATAAAATATGAGACTCTGAGGAGTGCCCTCAGAGCTTCTCTGGCTTTCATGCTGTGATGTTCTCCTCCTGTGCACGAGTTTGAATAAAAGAGAGAAACAGAATACGAGTGTAAACCAGGTCAGGATCTCCGAACCAGGTATAGTGCTGTGGACGGGAATCCAAGCGCGACAGTTTTGGAGCCGAAACCCGGGATCCTGCAGCCTGGTTGAATTGGCACTCGGCAAGAGTGAGCAGAGATCACTGGGAAATCGAGTGAACGGATGCCCGGGCAAGAACAAAAGGTAAACAGAGCCTGTTTTATCGAAGTCTGCATATTGGAAATATCAAAAAGTTTCTGTTCACAAGATAACTCAGTAAATATCACCGTGTGACAAATTACTGGGTAGTTAGGGATGGTTTACTGCACACATAAGTTAGAGCCGTGGGATTGGCTCGTCCCTCTTTTATCCTGACGAGGATAACTGACCAGCGGTGACTGGAGAGCTGGGGAACCCGTACACCTAGGAGGGGAGGCACCTTAAAAAAGGGGTGTGCAGGTTGTGGTATTGTTTATTGTCAGGAATATAAGTTGAATTGTTTTGTGAATACAGTTGAAGTAAAGGTAAATAATGGACAGAGAATTTAACAGAGAAATAGATGATGATGGGTGGGGTCCGATTTGTGGACCCTGGAAACCATTGAAGGACCAATTGGAGGTTCTGAAGAAGACCATTTTGGTCACTCAGAATCGAGACAGGGTAAAAAAAGGAGGCAGAAGAGGAGGCATGTATTTAAGGACAGTGATAAAACAGGTGAGGAGACAGTAAGTTTGGCGAAGCTGTTATTTGACAGGGCCGAGGAAGTAAGAAAGGAAATACAAGGTGAAGACACGAAAGGATTGTTTAAATCCAAAATCAAAAGGAAGGTGAAGGAAAAAAGAAAAGGAGAGCGTTGACTGATTGGGGCGTTAAAGCCCAGGGCGTGATGCATAACATGAAAGTAAAAAAGGAACCAGAGGGTGAAACATGTGTCCCACCCTCGGCCCCACCACCGTATACGGGCATTTATCCTAGTATCTTAGTTAAAGATGGACCCAACACACCAGAGGTTTCTATCGTAAATCAGAGACAAAGTACCCCAAGACCAGGATCTCGGGTGGAACCGCCCCAACCTACTTCATTAACCAATACTCTCAATGTTGATCCAGAAGTCGGATCTGGAGTCAGTTTACATAGTAAAGGTCCCAGGTTGGTCCATGGGGCCTCAAACTATTCAACATCTAGTGAGAGTGATGAGAGCGAGGAGGAAGGGAGTGAAGCGTTCCAAGATGAGAGAGAGGTATTTAAAGGAGGGTACGCGGAAAAAGAACAGGTCTGGGGGGAAGGTTGGTCCTGTCCTGAATTAGATTTGGGGGAAACGAGGACCCCCTTACACGGTCACTAGATCAGGAAGGAACAAACAGCCCGAACAACACGGGCATGTTCCCACTTGTACAGAATGCTCATGGTCGTGTTAAATATGTGCCTTATGCACTAGGTGATGTCACCGCACTTTGTGATCTGCTGCCGCCCGTGGCTGAAAGAGGAGTGGCTTGGCTCCGCAAATTGGAATGTTTAACCAAAGGTACCACCCTGGCTCTGGGGGACTTCAGAGCTGTAATGGCCCGGTGTCTACCACATCCGTGAAGTAGGGAGGTTGAGGAGGCAGCAAACACCAGGCATGAGCAAGATCAGGTGCCCTTGGTGCATCACATTAAAGATTTGTCCGATGTGATTCGAGAATGTTACCCGACTCCGAATGGGAGCAAGGTCCCGAAATTAGAGTGGATGTCTAACCAAGCTCACAGACAATATATTGAAGAAGCTAAAGAAGAATGGTGTAGAATTGTTGGGTCACACTCCAGTAAAGGGGGTGCTCAACAGGAGTGGTTTCGTAAGGCAGTTTTGAATGGGGTACCTATGTCGGTGCACGAGAAAATGCTAGAAGATCCAGACCTTTCAGGGGCTGATTCCACCACCTGGAGCGAGGAAAAGATAAACTTTCTAAAAAGGACATGGAAACCAGGGAAGCACAGGATCAATTACTTAAGTTGCAGCTGGGTGAGGCTAGAAAAAAGGCAGGCGAAGGCAAACAAACAAAACCTGACAAGATCATGGTGGGGCAGGTCAAGGAGGAGCCTTACTCCCCTGACCTATATCCAGATCCAGGGTCCTATGACCCATGGGTGGGATATGGCTCCGGGTGGGGCTTTAGGGGTGGACACCGCGGGGGTACACAGTGGGGCGGACCAACCTGGTCATATGGCAAAAGTTCTGCCCGAGCAAAACCAACATGCAGCCACAGGGACAACTCATGCCTGTTGGTCCTTAGGTCCAATGCCCGCACCCCGAGGAGGTGGACGAGGCAGAGGGGCCCCAAACACCCACCTAGCTCCTGCCCCGGGATAGTTTCCGGTAGGGGGGAGGCTGGGGGGAGGACGGATACCAAGCATGATAAAGCCCACAGAAAAGCCCGGATGACAGGGGGCTGGCAGACCCTATGTTATCAGTACGGGTGGAAGGTGACAAACTGCCCTTTCTAGTGGACACTGGTGCAACTGTAGAAGGAAATTTTGGGGTTCGGAGGAAAGCGAACAAAGCCTCTGAGTTCAGAAAAATGACAGCTTTATTGGCACAGACCCAACCAGCCGGGCAATCTCTGCAGAAAAGGCCCCGAGTGGCATTTGCAAACATCTTTTAAAGACCAACTTTCATGCCCCCTCCCCTCATTCTTACGCCCCCTCGATGGGGGCAGCCCCTCCCCATGCTATCAGCCCAGCCTATTCCCCAACATATTCCACTATTTGCAATTTGCCGGACACTGGAGTTTTACATGTTATGGGCTTCTCTGTAGTCCCGAACTCTCTGCCTGTTTCTAGACCATTGACTGTGGGAATAGGGCAGCAAAATATTAAACATCCCTTTGTAGTATCCCCGCAGGTGGCTGTTAATCTGTTGGGAAGAGACTTGCTGATCCATCTAGGGGCAAACATCCTGTGCTCAGCGGATGGTCTTCTGGATGGTACATGGGTCCAGTGCAACAGCGATGGGTACTCAAATGGACAGTGGCTGCTGTCTAACCTGGCAGCAATGTCAGCGGACATATACTGGGGTAGGTTGGAAAGCTCTGGCAGTATCTGGCGCGGGTACCTGAGTTGGAGGTCCTGACCGACTAACAAATGGGATGGTACCGAATGAGTGACGAGTCCGTGCCACACTTATCTTTAGCATTACACCCTAGGCACCAGGCCAAAAATCTGGGTCCCATGGTGCGTTCTGCCACTCGGGCTACAGATTGGGAACAAATCACACAGCTGTAAAACTTATCACATTACCATGCAACACACTGACGAGGTTATTCTAGGTCACCATGAAATTTCCAGGACACATGGCCATGAGAAAATAGACCACCTAGATGCGGTAGCCGGATTGGCTGAATTGCCCGACTCACTCTGGGCCTCTGGCCCGGATGACGTGAGTTTTATTAACTGCCAGCCCATCACATTCAAAATTACAACACCGTTTCCCATATGGAAACCGCAGTACAAACACAAACCTGAGGCAGAAGCAGGGACAGCAGACACCACACAAGGTTTGCTGCAGGTGGGGGTGCTGGATTTGTCCAGGTCAGAATGGAACACTCCCATTTTGCCAGTGGAAAAACATGGCACTGGTAAATATCGCATGGCACATGACCTTCGTGCCATTAACGCAGTTTTGGCCACAACCACCATACCGGTGCCCAACCCCTACACTGCATTAACTAATTTATCTCCATCTCAGAAATGGTTCACATGCATCGATCTGGCAAATGCATTTTTCTGCCTACCATTACATGAGTCCTATAGGGACATCTTCTCCTTTACTTATAGGGGACAACAGTTGAGGTACACTAGATTGCCGCAGGGATTTGTCCCCTGGTTTATTTAATCAAGTCCTAAGGGAGGTGTTGCAGCAATGCGTTTTACCCGAAGGGTGTACTCTAATCCAATGAGGGAACTAGATCAGGCTCTACAGCTACCAGTCAACGTAGCAGTAATAAAATGTGAGGGACATGATGAGTCAGGGAGCCACATAGCACAAGGCAATGCAGCAGCAGACAAGGAAGCAAAGAAAGCAGCAGGGTACTGGGGCTTGACATGTATGGTACTCACAGAGTATGAGCCAGGAGAACAGGGTGAGTGGACCAGGGAAAAGATCAGGGAAGAACAGAAAAAAGTCCAGAAGAAAAAACGGTGTGGAAGGAGAGAGGAGCATCTTTGTACGTGGAATTATGGAGGAGACAGGATGGTAGACTAGTGCTCCCACCAGGGTTGAAGAGTGATCTGCTAAAAGAGGCTCATGGTTTATCTCATGTGGGCATGGCTGAGATGGAGAGGAATCTGGGGATGTGTAGGCATGGTGAAAGAATTTGTGAGAACTTGTTCTGTGTGCTCTGAATACAACCCAAAGCCCACCTTTAAGAAGGAAGTGGGAAAGTACCCAGCCCTGGCGAGGCCAGTGCAGGAAATTGTAATTGATTTCACAGACATGATTGAACGAGTAAACAGAATGCGTTACCTACTGGTCTGTGTGGATTCCCTGACAGGGTGGCCCACCTGGCGAGAGGACAGCAAAACTATGTTTGGTTAACCATTACATACCCTGGCATGGCTTTCCTGAAAAGGTAAGGTCAGACAATGGGCGACATTTAAAAAATCAAGATCTGCAGAAAGTTGAACAAATGCTAGGTATCAAGCACAAATTCGGAACTGTGTACCACCCTCAATCACAAGGCAAAGTGGAAAGAATGAATCAGACATTGAAGCAAAAATTGGCAAAAATCTGTGCACAGACAAAAATGAATTGGGTGGATGCTTTACCTATTGCTTTACTGTCAATTAGAACATCTGTTTGTTCCGGGCTAACACCATATGAAGCATTGACCAGGCGAAGCTTCCCCGGTCCCCAATCCTACCTCAGGCCTTTGAAGGAGCCAGGCGACATTAGTGAAGAAGAACGGGTAACTGCATTAACAAACCATTTTTCTAGACTGTACGCACAGATTCCTGATTGCTGTCCCCAGAAAGCAGACCCCCCTCCACCTGCGGTGGGCTGGGTGTTCCTGAAGGTTCCTGCGATTGAGAGGAAAGGGTGACACTGGGAAGTGTGCAGCTGTTGAAAAGCCACAGCGGTCCCAGGAAGAAGTGAGACAGGACCTGCAGACGGCCGAAGGGCCCACCAACACTCAGATCACCAAAGAGGCAGAATAATCCTCTGAGCTGTAGTGCAACGACCCTGAGGATAGTCCACCCCTCAGGGTGAAGAAGGAAGACCAAGTAGAGAAGAAGTGTGTTTGTGTGTGTGTGATTTTCTTTTTGCAGGAACCCAGCCCGGAGAGAGCAAAAAGTGTAATGATGTCAATAGTTATGATTATCAGTTTGTGTTTTCTTTCCATGCACGTGAGGGGAACTAACAGTTCAGGGGATGCATGTATTAATTATTATGGTGGGTTAATGTTAGCAATCAGGCATTAGTGTTGGGGATCATTTTTAATCAAAAGCAGACATTAAAGTAAAATTCAATCAGTCAATCAAATGATTCAAGTCACACTGTTTTATTAAGAAAACAGTGTCATGGTCCAGCTAAGGATCTAAAGCAAGCCCAACATTCATACAGTTTTATAGACTCTTTCCAAGACACACCTTCTACTCATTCTAATCCTGGCTTCTTGCCATATTTTGACTGTTCAAACTCCCCTCTATTGATGTAATGTGTTAGTGGTATAACAATTTTCATCCTCTCATGGAGATGCTGCTCTCTTTAAGTTGTAACAGGTGCTGTGTGTGCCAAAATACTCTTGAAATAGTATCCTCCGTCTACAAATTCTTCTCTTGACTTGTTACCTAGATGCCTTAAATGTATTCCGTTCTTATCTTCTGACCTCATGGCTTTTCTGCTGACGCTGTATAGTGGGCTTCCCTAAATTTAGAAATAACACAGAAGCCTCTCTGCTCATAAGGTGATTCTGAACGTAATACCTACATAAGCCACTCTATCTAATTTTAATGGTGGCACAAATTAACCCTATATTCTTAATTATTTTACCCCATCATTAGTAACCCCCTGGACGGCTGGTTCACCTTTTATCCATGATGATTTCTTTTGCCACATTTATTGCTATCACTGTTACTTGTGGTTGTTGTTGTATTCCAGGTATCAGATCACTGATCGTTCAGTTGATCACACGCACGGTTGAGGGACCTACGGGTTCGGAAAAATTGATCATGCTTTTATTTGCAAAGGATGAGCCTGTTGGGACTTCCGAACTCGACCTGTGTGTGGATCTCTGAAGGAACAGAGATCAAAAGGGGGATTTGTGGGATTGATTCTATATTTTGCATTGATTCTTGGGTTTTGCATTAACCTTTCGCATTAAATCATATATTTTGCATTATCCTAATTCATGCATTTTGTATTAATTCATATACCTTGCATTATATTGATTTTTGTTTTGAGGATAGTTAGAAACATAGCTCTGAGTAGGATGCGTATGAAGGCAGGGTTAAAGTAGGTCTGTATGCAACTTGTTTTTTCTAACAGCTTCTGCAGAAGCAGGAAGAAACTAACTCATGGAATGAGGAAGTGGTTACAGCTGTTGCACCACGTAGGCGTTAGGCTGCAGGACGCAAAACATTATCGCTACCAACTGCTTGCAATACAAGAACAGTAATTGGGGTGTGTTACTATTTTGGGGTGTGTATAAAATACGAGACTCTGAGGAGTGCCCTCAGAGCATCTCTGGCTTTAATTCTGTGATGTTTTCCTCCTGCGCACGAGTTTGAATAGAAGAGAGAAACAGAATACAAGTGTTTGTGTGTTTGTAAACCAGGTCAGGATCTCCGAACCAGGTATAGCGCTGTGGACGGGAATCCAAGCACGACACATCATATAACCTTTTGCTCAGTCTTAATATTAACAAAATTAATATTTACAAAAAACATACCCATCTGAAGATTTCACAGAACAGTAAAATCCAGAAAAATCACAACAGTTCCATAAACAAAACAAAGTGTGTGTATGTGATAATAGGAATAATACAATTATTTACTATTTCTGAAGTAATTTGTTTTTCAGGGCCAAAACTTTTGGTGACAGTCTTTGTCCACTCAGATTCATGACAATCTTCGGTATGAATTCAAAAGTGCATTTTAGTTTGTCTGGATAGCTGAGGTTCAAGGCATATATAAGTCCAAAGAACATGGCGCAGCCTAGACCCACATTTTTCAAACCCCGAATGACATCCACTCCTTCAATTAGAATGCCGACAGGTTCATTAGTAGCTTCGGCACCCTCCTTCCTGACTGTGTACACTGCCATCAATGTCTGCTCCATGTCCTTCTCAGCCTCTTCCAAGTCGTAAAGTAGGATTCGAACCCATGACCTCTAGAAAAGCTGAGCGGATGTGGCGGAAGACGAAACTTAAAATTCACTATAGCATCTATAAAGACAGCCTTCATGCTTGTAATATGGAACTAGCCACAGCAAGACAGAAGTTCTTCTCAAACCTTATAAACAGTAACCTAAACAACACTCGCACTCTTTTTGCTACGGTTGAGAGACTAACAAACCCCCCAAGTCAGATTCC
>JBBPCY010073642.1:0-10177 GCA_037974405.1 Brachyalestes nurse | reverse complement strand
GTGTGTGTGTGTGTGTGTGTGTGTGTGTGTGTGTGTGTGTGTGTGTGTGTGTGTGTGTGTGTGTGTGTGTGAGCGTGATCTTTGAGGTTTGGGGATGAAGTGAATCAGCAGGACTGTTGGCTTTGGTCTGAGTGTTTGAGTTTGAGGCCTCAAGCTGAACCTTGAACCCGTCAGGGAGAATAGAAACATAAAACCCCCCTCAGATACCTTCAACTCTCTCTCACTCTCTCTCAGACTCTCTCTCTCTCTGTCTTTTCTCTTTTTTCATTCTCCTTTTCATTCTTTTTTTTGTACTGTCTCTCCCTTTCTCACTCTCTGTCTTTGCTCTTTATCTTTTTCCTTCTCTCTCTCTTAGACTGTCTCTTTGTCTCCCAACCCGCCCACCTTCTCTGTTCTCTCCTAGTCCTGCCATCACTCTCTCTGCTCTTTTTCTCCTTTATTTCTCCTTCTTTTCTCTCACTTTACTCTCTCACTTTCTCATTTTACTTTGATCTTTGCACAGAGAGGGTTGGGGGTCACACACTCAGGTTGAGTTTACAAGACTTGTTAAACATACTTGAGATCAATTTTAGCTTTGTTCGTAGATAGCAGTGAGTCCTACAGGGTCAGAAACCCAGAAACGTAAGTGAGCCTATTACAGATTACTGAACACCTCCACACTGTCAGGCCTGCAGTTATGTCATGTTAATTGATGGACATTGTTCATTACTTGTAGCTCCAGTGCAAAACAGCAGTCCACAGACACTAAACATGCCTCGTCTGATCAAGTACATTCAAGGTAAGAGGAAAATTGTGTAAATTTGTTTTTTTGCCTTCAGGAATCAGGAAAAAGACAAAATCTGTGGACCGTTTTGTCCCTCTGGTCTCACCCGCCTGATGTACATCATCAACGGTGGAATGCAAAGTGTATGAGTGAGAACCGCCTTCGCCATCTCCACTGGTTTCCCATAATCAGCTGTCAGATTGACCGCGTGTGCAGCATTGTCCTGACGTGTGGGAATATCTAGCTGTGTAATTATAATATCTGCCTGACAGCAAGTGCCGTTCCCTCGGTGATGTCGACCACACGAGATCAGCTAATTGGACATTAGTGCCATTCATGTCCAAGCATTTTTGCAAAACATACAAACCACTTGCTATTACCTGCTCTGTCACTTTCAAGAACCTTCTCAGACCACTTGAGTACCGTGCAAGTCCTCATTTCTTTATATTTTGCTTTGAATCGGCTGGCTGGTGCTAAAACACTATTTTATTCCTGTCAGTCTGTCATCTTTGGCATATTGACTCATACAGCTCTAGATTAAATGAAGGAAATGGCAACAAATGTTTCATTTAATAGGCAACAAGCTGCCTAGATAAAGGAATTCCGACCACTCAGCATTCAGCACCACCAGTATACTGATCACCGCCTGATCATCTGGAATCATCTGCTCCTGTTTCATCACCGGTTCAGGCTGGTTAAGTGAGATGTGCTTTGTTCTTCTTGAATGATTCATACGTAGGTCACTGTGTGGCTTAACAAACAAAAAACACTCCTCTGAAACTGGTCAGGTTCAGGGACTGGACTAAAACTGATTGTGTTTAAATGTCCTTCAGGAAGTCTGGAAAACTGTTTCTCAAAACTACATTAAATATACAGGAAGGTATTGGAAGCAAAATATGAAGAAATGAGAGGTGGCTCAAGACTTTTGCACAGTGCTGTACATGCACATGACCTGGAGACAGCTTGTTAGCATACGGTAGAACAAAAATGACAATGCATCCATTGAGCAGCACAACATACCATAAAAAAACACTGCATAATAAAAAATTCTCCAGAACCCTGGTACCTTCCAGCAGTTATCACATGACCTTGCTGGGCTCTTGCTGGGAGTTCATTAGCTGTGATTTTTCCTTTCCTGGTCAGCAGGTACTGTGTCCTGCAGCTAGGCCATTATTCTTAGAGTCTTGATGGAAAGCACATGACGCAGGTGTAAATGCTATTAGCGTTAGTTTTAGACACTTGCAAATGTCACCAAAGCTTAGGTTTTTATTTTTTCCATAAAACCCTTAATATGTCTCAGTGAATGTGCTTTGCTTCTGTGTTCACCCCAATCCTAGTAGTTTATACTCTTTCCCTCCAAGTTTAAGCCCTGATTTCCCCCTTTTCGGTTTGTTATATTTCCAGTACTGCCATGTGCTAAAATCTGCTATACGAATTTTAGATGCTAATTGTTAGATTATTCCAAACTCTTTATGTGAGTCACTTCCTGTAGTGTACTACCATCCGTCGAAATGATTATGATTAAAATTGACTTTTTAATTGAATCAATAGCTAGATATTAACATTATTTAGCATTACATAGGTCTTTTAAAATACAGCAGTAGCAGCCATATCGCCCCCTAAGCTTCCTGTAGTGTATTACAGTCTGTCAGAACGATTGGATCATTATTTTTTTGTAGAACTGTCACATGAGTAACTCTGAGTTATTTTCTGACTCCCTTCTTATATCTTGGTTCCAAGCTGCAGTACTGATGAGCCTGTTGATCAGCACTGCAGCTTGGAACCTTTGTGAGTTGCCTGTTCCATCCTGAAGTCATTTCAGGTTCTGCCATTTCTACATGCTGCACCGTTGTGCCAGCTCAGCAGTTTATAAAGAAGTGGGTGATTCAGCCGGTCACTCTAAAGCCAGTCACATCAGTACTTAATGAACATGACGAATCCTTTCTACATGAGGTCCAGGACTCTTCTTGGAATTCCAAGTAGGATCAAGTAGGATTACTTTCATGAAATTATGAGACAGAAATATTAACTGCACCACCTTGAAAAAGTATCCAGAGTTTGTTGCCACTTAATTGTTTCAAATCTTCAAGCACATTTTAATTTAAAATAAAGACAACCCGAGTGATAAAGTTTTAAAATTATTATTCAGTATTATTGTATTGACATTTTCCAACACCAAGAGCTCAGGTAATATTACTTCAAATTAATGGAATCTAAGGAAATGTCATGTTGGGCGTGGGGAAAGGACGCACTAGCAGGAACCAGAGTATAATATAAAAAGGTTTTAATGATAAAGTTTCACAGTTCTCAAGAAGCCGTACTGGCAAAAAACACTAACTTGATCTTGCACTTGAACTCAAGCACACCAGAGTACTTTCTCTCTGGAGGGCACAAACAAAAACAGAAGTCGAACTCAAAGTTCTGGAGGACCTTCACTCCAGACGAAGCCCTTCTCGACTTTAGGAAGAGGGATTCTGCAGCAGAGTCAGCTCTTCTAACACTTCAGCAAGGCCACTGCATACAGGGACTCATAACACTTGCTCCACGCTCCGTGGAGTTCTCTCGATACTTATGTTTCACGCCTGCAGACACAGACGAGAGGAGAGACACACACAAAGAAGCACAGTTACACTTGAAGCCTGCGCTGTAGTTGAGGCTCCAGCTCCGTGTAGTTAGTTTAGCTAAATGGGCTCTCCATGCCACTGGAGATGCTACTGACTACACACTGGAAGTCAATAGAGCGCTTCTCTTTCACTCCTTCAAGCGACATTCAAGCATAAACCAAGAGTGGAAAATCTCTTGACTAAACCCACCAAAATCCAAACTAGAGCTGCCAGACAGGATTGGGGTGACTGAGGCTGAGCTTTTAAACACACACACTCAAGCAGACAGCCAATCACACGACAAAGACACCAACTCAATCATTTGACTTAAACATAAGACAGGTGGACCTGTTGTCAGGTACCTAGCACACCGCTAACGAGCTAATGAAGCTCCTCACTCTCACCTGGGTTGCCTAGGCACCAAACGACCCCACACACGACAAGCCATTACTGCACACACGTGCCCAGGGCTAAGTGCCACCTAATACCATTGGAGGCGTGGGGGAGACAGACCAGACGTTACAGGAAATAATGAAAATAAAATCAGAAGGTACTATTCCATGAATGTATGCTAACAAATAACAAAATATAAGTTGAAGACAATACAAGTAATAAAGTTATTAAATTAGTATTTAGTGTTCTTTTATTGAAAAGATCCAAGTGCTCCTGTGTGAAAACATTATTGCTAATCAACCAGTTAACCAGTTTTAATTCATAACTGAGGTGAATTAGACCAGACACATCGTGGCTTGATTACTTCCAGCCCTGTTAAATCCAAACATGTCTTAAACAGAACATTTCCAGAACATAAAGGAGTTACAACACCATTTCTGAAGCTCTGGGACTCTACCAAGCCACAGAGGGAACCGTTATCTTCAAAACTTGGAACAGCAGTGAATATTCCCAGGTGTGGCAGGCCTACCAGAATTCCTCAGTACTGTTAATAGTAGTTAAGTTCTAGTAAATACTACAACCATTAAATCTTTGCTGTCCAAGAAAAGCCCTGAAGCACCCCTCTGGTGTACTTCATGTTCATTGCTCTCCTGTTGGTGTGAGCAGTTTCTTCCAGGATTGATGAGGAGCTGGTTATCTTTTCTCCATCTTTTCAAGCTGTGTGTATTTTTTATCCTGCTGAAGCCACAAACACAGAGCCAAAAAAATGAGACAAATGAACCTGCAGAACTCACACCGTGACTCTCAGGGAGAGTGTAACCTTGTGGAGAACGGTACAGAAACCCCAGCCATGTCTCTGCGGCCCTGGTACATACCACAGTGTTCTTGAATTTTCTGTACTTTCTCCAGGTCATGATGAAACTCAGGGCCTCGACTTCATTACTCCACTGCAGTTGTGTGATGAGAGCTCACTACTGGCCCATCTACAACACCTGCTGAACAAGCCGCAGAAATAAGAATCATTTTTCTGTCATTGGTTGGTGTTTGTGGGATTTTGCTACTAAGTATGGATTTTTCCATAGTTGCTTCCTATACAGTGTATAATTGTCTCTTATTTAAAACTTTATTTGTGGAAGTGAAGTTTTGATAATTTCAATTATGTCATTTCTATAATTGATCAACCGACTAGCCTTAATATTATGCCTTCTTCAAATAATCTCAATTTGCCTTCATTCTATGTGAGATATCTTTTTTTGTTTTCTGCATCAAAGCAAAACCCATATCACCCCCCACACACTCCCACCAAATCTGTCAGAATGACCATGTGGACCATATCAGCATTTTAGAGCACTTATTAGATGAAACTATAGAAGGCATATCTCCCCTTAAACTTAGTGTATAACAATCTGTCAGAGGGACCCAGTAATACCCATCTTTAGAATAACCTGGTTAGGAAGATGTTGGCTAACTAGCAGGCTATCATTCACTAACATTAAGTGAATAAATGGTTCAAGGTTAAAGCTATGGTTGCTTTATTAGTGTTAGTGTTGATGATTTGGATAAGTGCGTAGATCTACAACCTAACATTTAAACAAATTTACTTGTAAACTTTCACGTTTGCTGCCTGACCCACACTTAAATTAGCTCATTAGCAGAAGCTGTAGTTTTAGGGACTGCGCAGCTTAGCAGTTGGTAAACTTAGTTTTACAGAGTGTTGTGGTGAACACTTTAAATAATTTGCCAGAATTTATGTCAGTGATGGTTTAACCATTCAGCTGGGAGTTTTTGATCAGTTCTAATTCTGCTGTTTGAGATTACTTACTTGTATTAGCTCATTAGCTCATTACTTGTATGCCAGCGCACCATGCTAAAATTTGACAATCTGTTACTTGTGAATTGTTCTTGTTTTCCATGGGCGCCGGAACTATAATAGCAGGGGAGGATGCCCCCCCCCCATTTTTTCTCTTCCTGACAAACATAGAGCGCTGGGACATACGGCCGAGACATAGAGCGCTGCACTTCCCCACATTAAAAATGCTTCCAGCGCCCATGTTGTATTTACTCGGGTTGCTCTGACTGACTGCAGAGCCACAGTGTCTGAGCAGCAGTTTCAGGCTGGTGGTTATACAGACAGAAGCTGTCTGATGTTTCTTTGATGTTGTAAATCTATTATTAAAAATAAGATATAATAAAAAAATATGTCCTTGTGACTGAGATGATGTTCACCTTGATACTGATTATGACTCTTTTGACTTTGACAAGACGATTGCCTTTGTTGTACAACAGCACAAGATGTAGTTGTTATGGTTACAGGGCCATAATAGTGATAAATGTAAAAGGAAGATTTATACTGGTGTGTGATGAAAATAACAGCTCTACAGGATCATTTCCCAGTGCTGCTTTGATGCATGTCAGGTGGCTCAACAGTGACGTGACCTGACAAGACTTGTTACAGCATATCCTCTGAGGTCGGAGGATCCAAAAATTTATCCTTTTCAATAGAAAGCTTGAACCTTCTGCTTTTCAAATATGTATGTTTGTTTTTATTTTTAAATAAAATATATCGATGGCACTTCGTAAATAGGATAAAAAGGAAGCATTCAATTTTCTCTCTCGCTGCTCACCGCATTTAGATCTGAATAGCTGAATACCAGTGGTGTGACTGGCTCATTGTGCAGCAGGGGACGGTGAGAACACGCCCCGTTTCACCCTGTAAACAAACACATGCTCATTCCACACACTGGAAAACTTGCTTTGGAGAGTGAGTCAGAGACACAAAGTCTGATTTATCGGGTGAGACAGCGAGTAGGAACAGCTTAATATCTGTTTTTCTAGCTGTTGTTGGTGTTTTTTCCGTTAGCTTATGAAGCTATAACTAGTCTTTTGCTGGCCAGATGACCATATGGCTAAAATCCATATCATGTTGTACTCAGAGTTGCATCTGTAGTATGCTAATCAGCCAACACTAGGCTAAATAAGCTTCATCACGCTAATCATGCATCACGCTTTTTTGGTTAGCTTATAAGGAGAATGAAGCTGTATTTAGTCTTTTGCTGTCAAGATTATCATTTGCAGGGAGCAGGGAAGTGTGGTGCATGTAATGTGTACCTTTACCTTCATCAGAAAAGAAACTTATGCTGCTTGGCATCGTGATTAGACTGCTTATTGTATTCTTATTCATACTTCTAAACTTACACTTATATATTGATACTTGTTTTTTTTACTTACACTATTTTTGTGATGTTGATACTTATTTCTTCCATTTTTACTGTGTTTAGCAGAGTCTATGTTGTACCAGCAATAACTGCATGTGACAAATAAAAGTCTTGAACTCTGAGTATTTAAGTATTTGTAAAAGATTTGGGATCAGGGCCAGTCAGACAATGACAACCATCGACACCTGGCCATTGACAGTGGGAGGGAGAAGTTACAGGTGTGAAACACTCATCTAGTGAATATGCATGTGAAAGAGCAGAGAAAAAGTACCTAGTCTTATTCTTTTGCAAATTGCATTGAAACTACATAACATTTCTGAATGCTCTTCTTACCTTTTTGTAGCCAACAAATATGATTACAAGGTTCAAACTTCAAAAGTTTGACTCATATATTTAGGGTGTGTTTTTTACTTTGTTTGAGGACCTCTGAAAACAGTTTTTTGTCATGTCATGTTTACACAATATAAAAAAAATCTTTACATTCACTTTACTCACATATTATTGTTGCTGAGGTTTTCCAGAATATAACCATATGTGTCACCTTTTGCATTGATGTTTTTAAGTCATGCTCTTGAGGGTCCTCCACATCATTCCATCCATCAGTTGGTGCATCAACTGTTGGGATTGATTTAGTTATTGATGGACTGTCAGATGTGTAAAAGTATAAATATAAAACTAAGTGTAAAGACGGCGGCATATCGACTGTAATCCTGAATCTCCATTAACCTGCAGTGCTAGTCAGCAGTTATAACACGTCAGAATATTGAGTTTTTAACATTAGAGATCACATTACAGTAGACTTTAATGGAAAGTAATCAGGTAGCACAACCATGTGTTGCTACACGCTGGGGGTTTAATAGTTGCAGCTCTAATAAAGTTATCAGTGGAGGACTGGTGCATGGTAGAAGACTAAAGATCCCCAGGAACTTCTACTCTTCTCCTTTATCTCTCGCTCTCACTCTCTCTCGCTCTGGCTCTGTCTTGTACAGGTGTAGGAGGTGAAGGTGTTAATTCATAGGAGAGCAGATGAAAAGTGGCGGATGCTCTTTTAAGGTTCTCACATTAGAGGAAGTGTCATTTTAAACCCTTTCCGCATCACAAAACAGCCTTTGTAGTGCACCTTCACTGTTCATGTCCAACTTATCCTCCCTTTCACCTCCTTCTACCTCCCTCACCCTCTACAGTAAAGCCCTAGTGTTTTGTATCGTGGCACATGGTGTGTGTGTGTGGTTGTTGGGTGTCTTTGATTTTGCACATTTTTGGGACAAAAGTATCCTGTCTGTGTTGGAAAAGAATAGAAAAACTTGCCTAATACTATGTGGGTCCCCCTCATGACCCCAAAACAGCTCGTGGTCTGGACTCCACAAGATTTCTGAAGGTCCTTTAAGTAAGTTTAAGTTTTAAGGTGGAGCCTCCATGGATTAGACTAGTTTCTCCAGCAAGTCCCACAGAAGCTTGATCGGATTGAGATCTGGGGAATCTGGAGGCCCCCAGATCTCTTTTGTGATGTTCCTCCAACGGTTCCTGCATAGTATTTGCAGTGTGTGTGTGGGGGGGGGCGCTATCATCCTGCTGAAAGGGGAAATGCCATTAAGGAACAGCATCTTCATGAAGGGTGAACTTGGCCTGCAGTGTTTAGGTGTCAAAGTAACGTAAGCGTGAGTGCAGAACGCACAGTTCAGCAGATCATTGTCCAGAGCATCACACTGCCTCTACCACCTTCTTCATCCTGCATCCTGGTCCATCTCCTCCCCAGGTAAACCACACACACACACACAGCCCTCCACATGATGTAGTAGAAAATGTGATCCATCAGACCACACCACTATTGTCTACTCCTCCATGGTCCAGTGCTGATGTAGGAGCTTTCAGTGGTGGACAGGGGTTAGCAAGGGTGCTGAAAATGGTCTGCAGCAACACAGCCCCATACACAGCAAGTTATAAAGATATTATCATGCGTGTGTGTGTATACTGTACTTGTTACTCCCACAGGATTTGCATGTCTTGTTATTTTCTCTGGTTCTTTGCTCTTCTCTGCTTTAATTGTTTTTTTTTTTGGTGTAGTGGTGGAATGAGGGATGCGAGGCGAGTCCCCTCTTCCTCCACTCTTTCTTTTCTGTCCTCCGTTTCAGTTTTGTGTTCTGTATCTTTACTCTTGGACAGCGTGGTGCAGGCAGGCATTCTGATTCCGCTTCTGGAGCAGAACAGAGACATAATCCTCTACTGCACACACTCTTCACTCTGGCCCTCTTTCTCTCCCAGTGCGTGGCACCCTCTTCACCCTCTCAATCTCTCTTTCTCTATCTGTCCTTCTTTATGTATCTGTTTACTTCTTTCTTTATATTTCTCACTGTTTCTCCTTCTCTCCCTCTCTCTTCATTTCTTTCTCACTCTTTATTTCTCTTTCTCTCTTCCCCTCTCTTGATTTCTTTCTCTCTCTCTTTATTTCTCTGTCTCTCTCTCCTTCTCTCTCTCTACTTCACTCTTACTCTCTCTCTCTCTCTGTCTCTGTCTCTCTCTGCCCAGTTTAACAGCCTTCGAGGTTAAACCACAGATTTAGAGAGTACATCTGGTGCTCCACAAAAGCTCCTTTAAAACACACACATGAACACACACACACAGACACACACATACAAACGTGCACACACACCCACACATGCACACACTTTGATGGCTCTGTGTTTATGTGGGCTCTGCTAAGCTGTATAGTGTTGTTGGTGACCAAACCCGCTCTCCATCTGCGAGCTTTGTACTGTGTGCTTGATTAAGACAGCCAATCATTTTCCTGTTCCTTAAAAAAGTACTTGAAATACCTACAGTAGAAGGCAGTGGGGCAGATGATGAAGTACATCAGTAAATCTTTACGCAAAACACCTGTCAAGAGGTTTGAGTCTGAAAGGTTTGAGACCTATTCCAAAGAGTCATGGTGGAGTCTAAAGGGGTTAAAGTCCAAGTCAGGATGGAGTCTAAGGGTGCTTTCACACATGCCTCATTTAGTTCGGTTGAATCGCTCTAGAGTTCGTTTTCCTAGTTGGTGTAGTTCATTTGGGTGGACCAAAAAAGCATACCGAGACCTCCTTGAAGAGGTGGTCTTGGTACGCTTTCAAACGAACCCTGGAGCAGTTCGTTTGTGGTGAGAACATGATCCGAACTCGAACAGAACCAACTGCAAAAAGTACTGCGCCTTTTTGGACTAATCCAGC
>JBBPCY010073641.1:0-10179 GCA_037974405.1 Brachyalestes nurse | reverse complement strand
AAAACTAGTGAATTCAAGTGCATTTTAATATTCTGAACGAAGTGCATGAACAAAGTGCATTCAGAACAAGTGCTTTATATGATAATCCTGACGTTGAGAAAGTCTTTGTGGATGCAACCCCTCTAGAAATTTCGGCATTGCGTGCTTTACAAACGGCTTTCCGTGTATCGAAATGCGCCCACACGGCAGACATGCTGACAGGGGCAGACTGGCAATCTGTGCATTCAGGAAAAGTCCAGAACAGCCGTCCGATACGTGGCAGAACAGCCATTTTGGGCCTGATGGCCGGTTCTGGACTTTTCCAGAAGAGAGAGAGAGGGAGAGGGAGAAGGAGAGAGAAAGAGACAGTGAGAGAGAGACAGAAAGAGAGACAGAGAGAGAGTGAGACAGAAAGAGAGAGAGGGAGAGAGTAAGAGAGAGACAGAGTGAGAGACAGAGAGAGATTTCAGTTCAGCACAGCAGAACCGACAGATTACCAATCCACCCCTGCATGCTGACTCTAATCCAATCTGGTGCCTGCAGGCTGCGGTTGTGTCATCATTGCATCATCACTCTTTCGGTCGCAGTAAAAAAAAATCATCCGAAACTGAAAATGCATTTTTTGCCATTTTCGGCCAAAAATTTCCCAAAATATTGTATATATAAATATTCATTTTTATTATTTATTTAAAAATTATGTTTAAATAAAATTTTAATTGTTAATAAAAAGTCTTGTACGACAGTTCCACAAACCGACATAAATTTCCGACTTTTGGGACTAATAAAGGTTTATCTTATCTTTACGACCTGTGACCGATCGGGCATCCGCCATGGAACGGGCACTGACATGCATGTCTATTAATCGGCCAGGAAGGTAATCAGTTTACCTCTAACAAATAACTACAAATTGTTCATTAAAATAAGCTGAAAAACACATTTTTATATTGGTTATCTGCAGAGAATGTGTTCCTAATTCCTTCCTTTTAGGAAAAGCTGTTCCGTTTTCAAGCCCTTGCACATAAATGAGCATGAATATCAATCCCGGATTGTTTTATGTGCTGTGAGGGGACGATTTAATTGCATGCTTGTTATTTGTATTTTTATGAATCAACAAACCAAACAAACTTCATTTTGTTCGGTTCAGATTCACGAATGACCACTAAATAAGTTTATATTATATTGCATATTATATTTATATTATATTGTAAATATGTCACAATAGCAGTATATAGCAATATAGTCACAATAAGGAATTTCGTCCATTTCGTGCAACGGTAGTACATAGATAGATGGGTAAAAGGCAAAGAGCAGACTCTAAAAAAGCATCCAGGATGCACAGAAGTGATAAAGAGGTCATGCTAGTGTTTAAAGGGCAGAGACTTCCTTCCTGCTGTGGCCACTTTTCACGCAAACATACAGCTGTAGTAGAACCAGAGAGAATGTATTCTGCCTATTCGCCATGGGATGTTGCACTGCTATTATATAGTATAATATAATTAAAATCATATTATAGTTAAATATAGTAATTTTTTTGGTCAAGAATTTTAGCCTATATGCTAATCCAAACTTGGCATGATTGTATCCAACATGTCTGGTACAATATTTATAACCCTTGAATGGGCTACCATTAGGTAGGTACAAAGTACTTCTGGGGCAACACCTCGAAAGCCAGAGGGGTCATGATCCTAGCTCATTATGATATATTTGTGAAGTGGCATTACCTAGTCATTGAAAATTCTAGCTCGCTCTAGCCAAAAAATGTGACATACTTTATTTCTACTACATTATTTGGAAACATGTCACATTTTGTGAAATTTCATAAATAGGGGCTGCTGCAACTGACACGTTTCAATATCTAATTTTTTTCAATATCAACCTTTTTTTTGCAGTTTGCTTACACTTCCTGCAGTTCCATTTGGCTTGCTTAACAAAATGGCTGCCAATAGTCAATCAAAATTCAGCATCCAATAGATGTGTGTGCCAATATCCTGTGATGCAAAGGTTCAGATTTCATAAAATGACACGGCCTGTATCACTACCACCATCTTCGAATGCATTTTTTATTTGCACAGTTTCAAACAAATCAGTCACTACAACAAGCTACAACTTGCTTTCCTCTGATGGCTTCCTCTCATGGTTTGGTCTAGCTCTCTCAATTTCTGTGACTGTCAAATTGCCCACCACAGTGCAATACATTTAATTATATTATTACTAAAACTGCAGGAAACAAATGCACATGACGACACATTTCCCTGATAAAGACTTATCCTTTCTTCACAATTAAAAAAGCCAACATTTCCCCAAGAGGTGCAGGGTGAACCAAAGTAACTTTTACATTAAACTCTTCAGACATCACCATCAGTGTCTAGAACAGAGTTTCTTAACCATTTAATTCTCCTTTAAAGACGGGCCTGGATTATTGAAATAATACTTTTTTAATCAAAGGTTCAATTTACAGAAGACATATTAAGGAACATTAGTCACTGATCAAGGTGTTGCCCACTCTAACATTAACCATATTTTGTGAGGTTGTACACCCTGGTTGTAAAACGATGGCTGTTTGTTATTTATCTATTTATTTATTTAAGGCTTGTTTGTCTCTCACCTGAAACTCTAGATCTACTGCACACACTGCCCTGAAACCAAGCCACAGTCAGTGAACCAACAACTGAGAGTCAAATGTCATATTTGTAATATTCATAAACAGCATGACCCTGTTACTAAGTGTTTAGAGAAGCTGCTTAGTTTGGTTTACCTTGACAGGTGTCCATGTTTGTCTACATGTGTGGATATTCTCGTTAGTTACATTAGTCAGCATTTGCACAGGTTTAAGGCCTCTGTTGACCTAAATATCTATAAGCTGTTTCAGTTATGTGTTTGTGCAAGCATGTTTTATGTCCATGTGTCAGGCTGTCAGGAAAAGCAATAGGAAAAGCGCACAGTGTGATTGCAAGAAGCTGGGGACCACCGTGTCTTTTCCTGTCTCTCACACGGACAATGGACTTAAATCTGATTCTTTTCCAATCCATTATTCCCATTCTTCCTGGTAGTTCCAATTTGTGACCATTATACCCCCGACTGGAGGCCCATTTCCAGTCTCAGGAGGGCTCTCATCAGGCTGGGAACCCACTTTGAGCTTCAAAATATTACATCTAGCTTTAAGCCATCATTACTTTGACTACATCTATGCCAAATCTAGCCATTAAGGCCTGCCTCCCTCCTATTGCTTCCACTTACACTCTTAAAAATAGTACCTTTCAATGCACATTTTTTTCTGTAAACAGGATTTATGGGGTTTGAAGAACATCCACATCATGTAAAGCTTTAATAACCGTTAAAGGAACCGTACACTCAAGTCAGGACTCTTCGTTTTAAAGAATGCATAGTAGGTTTTGTGTTCCTCAGCCTTGCAAGTGTTTTATTCTTTCAATAACACTGGTTATGCAGTGTTTCTTCATTCAGTGCTGATGGTTAAAAGGCTCTTCACTGGTTTGATTCCAGGAAACATCTGCTTGCTTGCTTTCAACACAAACTAAGAAAGGGCACAAATCAGGCCATATAACACTGAAATGCAATTTTCTGCGGGCACAAGTAAAACTGTAAAATGGTTATAGCGCTGTTGATCCATGTATAGGTTATTCTGTGCCCTACAGGAAGCTGTTGTTGGTGATATGTCCTAATGTTATATGTCCATGTCATTGGTCAAATAGACATTTCAAATATTTGATTCCACACCATGAAAGTGTGGAAAATCAAATAGTTGTTTGAATGTTATTAGCAAATTGGCTTCTCTTTAATGTTACATGTTCTCGTTTTTAAGAACTATGAGATGTAAGAACCTGGTCAGAATGTGTCTGTTTAGTCACAGAAAGGAGAAGCCCCAAGGAGAAGCTCCATCCCACGCCCAGGCAGCAGATGGTGTATAGTGTAGCTATAGTACATAGAGACTTCTGATTGTGTTTATTCATTGGAATAAAACATTCCATTAAAATTTAGTGAATCACTCGTTTACTCTTCTTTCTCAAGGTAAAATTTCAGAGGTGAAATGTGATGTGAACTGGCTACCAATGCTAGATGACGTGAAAACAAATGATCAGGCTTAAAAACTTTAGACACCTTGCTCAGAGTAAATTTCAAGCCACTTTCTATGGATTTAAAGTTAACTAAAGTAGCCCCTTATAGTCATATGTGAACCCACCAGAGCACAGCACATAGTGTGAACAAAGCGAAATTCTTTCTCTGCATTTAACCCATTCACCAAGTGAAGCAATGGGCTGCCACCAATGGGGGGCGCCCAGGGAGCACCGTGTGGGGACGGTACCTTGCTCAAGGGTACCTCAGTGATGATACTAGTGTTGTGATTCGAACCCACAACCTTCTGATTGCAGGGGCAACTACCTAACCACTAGACTTGCTGAAGGTTTAAGTTTAATGTAGTACAGTAAAAATAAGTTGCTTGCTTTGGTGGCATCCAATGTGCAGTAGCCGGTCTTAAGTATCCAACAAATTTTGTCTGTGTGCACATGTCTGTGTCTAAATTGACTTTAATGTCCCTAATGCCAGGGTCATGTTTTCGTATTATGCTTAGTAATGATAACTGCATCACGTTTATGTGGCCTTACTGTCTGTTTATTAACCTACTGGAGGCAAAGCTTATCAGTTTAGGCATTAAGGACGCTCGTACTTACTCATAGGCTTAAGTGGTTAGATAGTATCAGTGGTTGCCTCCGTCATCACTTCCCTTGGTAGGCCTGGTAAAAGGCGTATAGGAGGGGTCCACTGTCAAGAAATATCCCTAAAGTTCAGACTGCATACCTTATGCCGCAGACTACATCCTTGTATTTAAACGAGAAAAGTTAAATTCTGGGTAAAGTCTCTGAAATCAGGCTCCACTTCTCTTTTAGGTTTTCTATTTTTCCACATATGATGCCTTTTTAGGGAAGTAAAAAGAGCAGACTACAGACAGTTACTTCTTTCCCTGGTCTGAGGTGGAGACATGATGTCAAATGGCTATGACGCTTGACAATCACTGGTTATGGCATTGCTTTTGTGTATCAGACAACATGGTCACCTCACAACACATAATTTTTGTTTCACCACTTTTCAAACCATCTTTTCCCGTTCTTCATAAGTTCCCTGGTACCTCACACATCAACACTGTTTCTTTACAGGGGGTCAGGAATGTCATCCAGGAGCAACACCTCAACACCCACCTTCCCCCTGCAGTCTCCACTGTATGTGCTTTCCAATGCAAAAAATAACGTGTCCAATAATCCAGTGTGTTTTTGCTTTATGCCTGTTACTGGGTTTATGCCATGTTGTTGGGTAGGCTGTGCTGTTGGAAAAGGCAGCAAAAAATGAGCTAGCTGTATGTAAGGATATAGAGGTGTATCTAGAGGTTTTAGTTGCTAATGAACTAGCATGGGTCATATATAAATGTTTAGTTTGCTACAGCTAACACATAAGGAGAGCTAGCATAATTGTTATAGATAAATAAGCTAGCTATGTTTAACAAGTAAGAAGAATTAGAATTCATTCCATAAATTAATAAATTAGCCAGCTGCAGTTAACAAGGAGAACTGTAACACATAGCTCAGTTAGCTTGCTGCATTATGCAAGTAAGAACTAGCATGAGTTTTATAAATAAATGAATTTGCTGGATGATTATCAAAATTGTTACTGATATATTAGTTTGCTGCAACTAACAAACACCTATTACATATTTAACAAATAAGGAGACCTAGTACAACAAAAAGTAAGAAGAACTAACATTTTAACAAGCAAGTAAGGAAAAAAATATTTTATGAATAAATTGGTTACAAACAGCTGACTGGTAAAGTGAACTAGCATTATTATTATAACGAAATATGTCAGCAGATAATGAGTAAGAATGAGACAGATTGCTCTGCCAAAGAAATGTTATAATTTTACCTTGCTGTTGTTGACTAAAACATTGATTCTATGCTATGTGTATGATTCTGAAAGTACTGAATATCTCATTTGTGGCTGGGTTGGGGTACTGCTTTTAGCAGCAGAAAACAGTCAAGTTTGTATCTTTGCTAAAAATGACCCAGATCATGTTCCTTCAGGGGCTTTACACAAACATCAAGTAAAGAACCTCACTGTGGCAAAATATGAATGTTCATTTACATACACTGAGAATGTATGTAACTTGCTGTGTCTCACACATGTACAGTTGAGAGAGTTCTTCAAAGTACATTCATATGCCTTTATCTTTCCAAGAGAAACAGAAGAATCAATCCAGTCTATTCACAGGGTCCTCTTTAACACTAGAAAAAGAAAGTCAGCCAGCATCTGTTGCTTTGGACTAGCAAACCCAGCTGGGTACTGAGGAGGCACCCTACTGCCATATCCGCATCAATCTGGATCAATCCTAATTCACCCCTTTAAGCTGCCTCGGACAGAACCAGCCTCATGCAAGTCTGTCTCCGTGCAAAATGTACTTCTGCTCACACTGCAACTCTTAAAGACCACTAGATATCATAACACACTGCTTACCTAATGGTTGCATAATTTCTACATGAATTAAATGTTTCATTGACATCTGGCAAAACTTGCCACAAACTGTTCGTGTGGAAACTGTCCACTTTTCAATGCATCACTTTTTGCAGCCCATGCATACCATTTTTCCTAAAATATCAAAGAAAATTCTATCTTAAGTAGCGTGTGTTTTGAACAGCTTGTGAAAATAGACCGTGTTTGAGCTTGAATCAGGTGTATGTGTAGTGGCAGTGATCAATCAATCCGCTCATCAAAAGGCACCTGAAAGCTCACTCTAAAATCCACTGAAGGGCAGTTAATCACGTTCTTTCATCTGGCAGATTTTAAAAGTGACGACATTAAAGCTTGTGTTCATATATTTTGGGAGCTCATATAGAGCAGTGTTTTAATATTAAGTGCCAGTGTCTTAAGCCATATATAACTGTCGGTGTGTAGTATTATAGGACAGTACATTTGATCATGTGACAGTGTTTGACTATTAAGTGACAGTGTCTTAAGCCATATATAACAATTTCAGTGTATTATGGGACAATACATTTCATCATATATGAGTGTGTGTTAATATTAAGTGACAGTGTCTTAAGCCATATATAATAGTGTCAGTAAGTTAGTTCTGTGGGACAGTACCTTTATATATGACAGTGTGTGAATAAGAAGGGCATTGTCTTATTGAATGTACAGAATTTTGCTTTTCCTCGTTTAGAAAGAATGCACTAGTGAGCACCAGTCAGTTTCCTAAAATGTCTCTTATTATTAAGCTACGTCAGATTTTAAAATAAATTAATCTACTTCCCTGGGCTTCCACTCCTTTACCATATCTGGTTTGAGCTTTTTGTATTTATCTTTGTATTTTAAGGACCGGCACCCTTGTACTTTTCTTTACCACTCATTTATAAATGTATTCAAGCAAATTATACTCAGTAAACAAAAAGTGGAACGATCGGACAAAGATAAATGAATTGTTCTTTCAAATGGTTCTTTTTTTAGCACACTTGTCGAACCGATTCATAAGAATCCACTCAAACTTTTTTGCAGCATGAAGGTAAATTCAGTATTTAGTTAATGCATGATAGTAAACACTTCGTAACATACTAAAAACTACTTGAACTTAATCTTCTGCTGTGCAGTATGCATTACTGAGTCAAAATAGCAGCAGCAGACTCTTTTGAACCTGAACTGAATCAAACTGTCATCACTTCTTTAAAGCGCAGCGGCTCGCTAGAAGAGGCGGGCCAGATGTTTGGGAGGAGGCGGAGCTCCAGACGCTCAAGGAACGAATCAGAACAGAGCATTAGTGATGTCAACCAATCAGATAATTGAAGTTCTGCATATTTGTAACAGAAAAATCGTGACCACGCCCTACCGCTGCCAACAACAGGAAATTAAAGCCTCGCAGACAAAACTTGGCATAAGTTGAAAACAGTCTTTTATCGACCAAACGTCCAATTTGTGAACAAAATGAATGGCATGAATGAATCCCGACCCCTCTTGATTGTACCTTCTTTGAAATAAAATCTTACAATAAAAAATGCAATGCTCTGCAATAAAAATACAATGACAGGATTTACTTGTGAGTAAACTAAGCTGAATTAAGGATTCAAACTGAACGTTACACTGACTAAATGCGACAAATATTAATGATAATAATAATAATAAATAACATTTTGTACTGCGTCCTGCTGAATGCTGCAGCAGCGTGGCCCTGCCCTGTCAGCCTTGATGGCGAGGACAGGAGTTCAGTACAGGTTCACACACGCCCCGAAAGCCTTGAGAGGGGTTTGGAAATTCGACTTACCTCGAGCAGTCATAAAAACAGTTAGGAATAGGCACGCAGCTGCAGTTAAATCCATCGGTAATGTCCGTGCAGACACGCGTTATTTCTATAGTTCACTTCCGACCAAAAAGAACGCGGGCCTGAGTTCTGCAGGTGATTAAAGATGTGGGGAAAAACTGCCTGACTGCACCAATTTCGGCCCTGTCTGCCAGGAACCCAAACTCTGCAACTCTATACTAGTTCCAGACTACGCCTCGAGACAGAAGATAGCCCTCTTTCACTCCTCTTTTGAACTCCCTCTCTCCCCCCGCCCCCATCTCTCTCTCTCTCTCGCTCGCTCTGTCTCTCTCTCTCGCTCGCTCTGTCTCTCTCTCTCTCTTTCTTTCATATCTGAAGCGGTGACTGTATGTTGTTGCTGAAAACCAAATCTATATTATCTGAAACGCAGGCCTTAACCTGAACTTTAAAGAGGAATTACACTTTTTTCTTAATTTGTGCACTACAGTTATCTAGAGTGGCCTGACAGGACTATTCACTGGGGATAGGAACCAAATGCTAAATGCTTTCTCACAAAAGCTTAGGATTGTTTTGCTAGGCTGTTTTTCTTTTTAAACCAAATTAATTCTTTAAGTCTTCACTAAGACCAGATGGTTTTTCACACTGACAACTTTTGTGTTTTTTTTTTCTGTCATCCTGGGCACGTGTCAAATACACAAACACAATACACAGACACACACTTTCACACTCTGTCTTGACAGTAAATTCGGTCATTTAGAGTTCTGGATAATGATATTGTAATTGAAAGTGAGCTGTTATTGTAGTCAGGCAATTACTGATAACATAAGTCTGAATAATATACGCCCACTAAGTTCATTTTGTGTTGTATGTGACTCATAAAGTGCCAACACAGCCTGCTGCTCTAAGATTTTCCCTCATGTTCTTCAGCCCCTGTTTATTGCATGGTCACATTATTTCTGTTCTTGCCCGTAAACTGCACAGGGTACAGTTGAAGTTTGTCACCAGGGACCTAAAGCAGCAGATAACATCAACATACATCCAACAGGCAAAACAGGAACACACACACACACCAGGAAATACAAAGTCTATTCAAATGCAGCACCTGCCCGAAACTAGAAACCAGCCCCATTCCTGCGATTCTTTTTACAGTTTTCTCCTTCAGAGCTTTGATCAGTACCATAAGCAACGGTCAGTCAGCGGTGTTCAGTGATGCATAATGCATAGTAGTACATAACTTGGCGCAGCTGCATCACTCTGGTATTCAGCCTAAATACTTATCTGTATTATACAAGTAAATTATATTGCACAGCAGAAACTTTCAGAGTTTTAATGTATAATAGAGAAAGAGACTTGTAGAGTCAAAAAATTATTGTATTATACCCCACACACTTTTTACAAACACATTAATGCATACTTGCTTATAAAGTTAGTTTTGAGAAAACCTAAATGTAGAATAAACCTCTTTGGATTATAACATGCATTTAAATGGTAAGTGTCATGAAAAAAGTAGATTTCTCTTGTTTTTCAAATGAGAAGAATTTAATATATTAAGTTTCAAAACATATCATTCACTCTCCAGTTCATACACTCCATGTTTGGAAAATGAGCAGCCGAAATGGCCCATTTTCAATTCACTACGAATGTGATGTCACAAAAAGCAGTACATTTACAAATATCCTTCAAATCTGTCTACAGTCTACTTTAGGCCGCCCATACATCCTGAAGTTAGGAGTGTTTTGGCCCTGGTTGTTTTTTAAATTGGAATCAGAATTTTGTTGTATATGAAAACAGTATTCAGTGACAGAAAAAGCACTGTAGTTTCTGCACTGTTTTAGTGATTTAATATTTACTATGGTATATTATACATTATAAACATATAATACATC
>JBBPCY010073640.1:0-10180 GCA_037974405.1 Brachyalestes nurse | reverse complement strand
AACTTAAAAGTAATGCAATAGTAGTGTAATGCCTTACATTTTAAATACAGTAATATTGTAATATAACGAATTACTTTAAAATGACAGTAACAGTTAATAAATAATGCATTACAGTTTTGAAGTAACTTGCCCAACACTGAGGCTAAATAATTTTATTGTCACTAAATAAATGAAAGTGTGTTTCTGCCACAAATCTGAGCAATTAACAACAACAACAACACTAATAATAAAAACATTAATGAAACACCCCCATTCCTGCGGCCCATCCGACCGACGCCCCCTTTGACCCCCTGACAATGGACGGGATGGGACGGGGAACATTAGTGGAATGTCACTCTTGCCTGTCTTCAAAACTTGAGAGCCCTGGTTAAGACTAAATTAAAAGCTAGCTGGCCAGTCAACCCATCCATCCAGCAAGCCGGTGTTAGCTCCCTGGACAATAAACTGCACTTACAGCTAACTACCCAGTGTGAGTTTAGAGACTGCTATGTTATTTTTCTAAGGAGACATGACTCAGCAACAGCATTCTACCCAAATTAGCAACATGCTAACGTTTCACTCTGATCGCAATTTTGAGCTGACTAGAAAAAGTTGTGTGGAGGTGTGTGCATGAACCTGGTCACCACTGCTTCTAAAATGTTGACTTTGTGACAAGAGGGGTGAATGTGCCGGACTGCATTTACACAAAAATCACTGGCACGTAGCGCACTGAGCCCTGTCCCCACCTCGGCTACTCCAATCACGTGTCCATCATACTGATCCCAGCCTACAGGCCTCTCAACAGTTGTGCCAAGCCCGATCGAAAGCAAACAAAAATCAATATCTGCAGTCCAAAATGCCTAAAAGGCATTGTAAATTCACTGACGATTTACAAAAAATACACGCGCTGTCATTGACACATTTGTAAACCCCCCCAGCTCCCTATCTCTCGGATCCACAGCATGAGCGGAAGTGTATAGTTGTGTAGGATAGTAACTAGTTTATGAAAGATGCCCATGACATGACGAATGTTTAAGCAGCTAAAAAATCCCGGACAATTCTAAAACCCCGGCCGGGTTTTAGAGATCTCCTGGTCTCAAAATGAGGATGTGTCCGGGGAAAAGAGGACGTATGGTCTCCCTAGTACACAGCGTCTGTGATAGGCAGCATCAGTAAGTGTATTGATCATGTTACTGCCTCAAAGACCATCACCACATGCCCCAACCAGAAGATGTGGATTACTGTGCATGCACTGCTGAGAACCTGAGAACCTTCAGATCAGGTAATAATGTAGCCCTGTGAACAGCAAGGGCAAACCTATTCCGGGCCATCAGAGCAATGAAGCATGCACATGCTCAGAAAACCACGACCACTTCCAAGACATTGGGGATTATTCGCTGCATGTGGCAGGGTATACAGGGCATCACCACCTACAAGGCATTTCCACCTCCCTGTGACAGAGCCTCCCTTTCGGGTAGATTAAATCAAATCTACACATGGTTTGAAGCACAAAAACACATGGCTGTGAGGAAGACTACTCTGCTCCTAAACGACAAGGTGCTCTGACTGACCATGGCTGATGTGAAAAAAACTCTGCTTAGAGTCAGCCCACGAAAGGCTGCCAGACCACACAACATTCCTGGTCATGTGCTCAGGGGATGCTCTCTCAAATATCTTCAATATCGTTCCTGTACCAAAGAAGTCATCAGTTTAGGATTGCCTCTGTAAAAGTTTGTAGCCTTCCTTCAGGTCAACCTCCTCTTATTTAATAAGCCATGTATTTGCAAAGGTTTAATGAATTACCGTAACACAATCAAGGCTCAAAACAAAAACAGAAACATTAATTATCAAGTTTTAAATAAAGAAATAAAAATGGCTAACAGAGAGACAGTGGTGTTATTTGCTGACTATATATTTGCTGACTAGACAAAAAGAACAGGGGAGGAGATGAGAACAAAACATGAGCAAACAAGATAACAAGGGGCAGGGATAAAGTGGAGACTAGAATCAAAACAACAACAAACTGATACATGGAAAAGGTTAACAGTAACATACACAGTCAAGACACTTTTGGCAGTGGCCTGGGGTCAGGATGGGCACTCTGATCAGAATCCTTCATGAGTCCATCAAGGATTGTTCACTTGGCGACTTGAGATCTGCCACTGAAAGAGATTTCATGTTTAATGTTATGGCTCACTGACAGATAGATAGATAGATAGATAGATAGACAGACAGACAGACAGACAGACAGACAGACAGATAGATAGATAGTTATTTATTTATTTACACGCAACCAAAGCAGCCTCCAACACAACTGTAAAAAACAGACCAAGTCTACCATAGTGATTTGCTCCCTGCTGAACATACAGTAATACAGAAGCCAGACATGGTTTTATGGAGGTTTACTTTGTTATGAGCACTTGAATAACTAAAATATCCTGCTGGAACAATCTGGTATTTTACACATTTGTAATACATTCACAGTGTTTATTATCTGTGTAATTCTGCTCATTTCTCAACTGTTCAACTGTTCCTGTCAACTGTTCCTCTGTGTGCAAACATAAAAAACACTCAGGGTGAACTTAGGAAACATCTGCTGTGGCATTTCCACCAGTCAAACACACCCCTTTCATCAGCTATGGTCTCACTGAGGCACACTTTCACCACTTCATAAAGTCCAAAACTATTCTTAACACAGTCAATGTTATGAGAGAGCAAGAGGGAGCATTTGTGTGAAATCTACTACATACAAATAACTCAGTACAGAGTAGCCCTGTTGCACATAAAATATTTGTATGGGGCCTCATCAGGCCGCAGACCACTGGTGTGTGTGTGTGTGCAGAATGAGAATGAGGTCATTGCTGGTATTATTGTCCAGATTAGAGCCAGAAAGGGGTTAACCCTTGTCCACCAGCACACTGCGTCTTCTTATCTGCTAATGGAGAGATCACCCTGCTTCTCCATCCATTTATAGCCTGCACAGCTATTAAGAATAAAGCAGTCTACCCAGGAGGCAGAGTACCATCCCCCCACATAGGTACCTTATAGAGCCCTGTCAGTGTTTGTGTGTGTTCTAAAGCAGATATACACTGCTGCTATACAGTAGAACAAAGCGACTTCTATAATGGTTTACTACAGTAAAAGCTCACACACTGACATAGTTAGTTGTCTTTCTTTATTTTATGTTTGAATGAAAGACAGAGAGATAGAGAGAGAGAGAGAGAGAGAGGTGGTTATAAGATAAGATAAGATCTTATATTTTTATGGTTTTTGTAGTTATGTTCTGACTGCTCATTGTAGCCTTTCACAAACAAAAAGAATCTATTTTTGTCTTTTGTGTTTGAGGGTTTTTTCTAACTTGATTTGAAACTATGATTGATTCACTATGCAAATGCACATTATAGTGTACTATTTTGGGAATAATGTTTAAAAAACAGTAGGGGCATAATAATCCATCAATCTGTTAGTTGCATTGTTTATAATGTTAAACTGGTGCTAATCACAACCTAGTCCATCAGTAAATTGAATCACTACTGAATTCATGCTTTTTCTTCATTGAAATTTCATTTTAAATATTGTGAGAATGTTTAACTGTTTAGAGTCTGATTCTATCAGACCGTAAACCCTGTATCATGTATCAACCCAATTCATGAGCTGAATAAATATCTTTATATCCCTAGAAAGCAGTACCTTTTCTTTTATTGTACTTTTTCATATATGTTTCCATTTTTGGAAACTTACTTTCACTCCGCTAATTTCAACTGAGTAAAATCCTTTTCATTTTGCTCCACTACTTTATGCAGCACATGTTTTTACTAGACACTCTGAAGTAACGTTTATTTCTTTTAAGCCTCTGATTTTATGGCTGCAGCCACACAGGCCTCTTCAACAGATACTGTACATTAAAATAAAACTTAGAATACATTTGCTTTAATAATTAAAAAAAAGTACTTTTATACTTCACATAAAGTAGAAATACACCAAGAGGGCTACATTCTCATGTATTATTTATATAGCATATATTCTATATTCCTTTAGGTACAGGATTTGTGTACCACCCCCGCACGCACCACAATAGGCAGAATACAAATTACGTATCCAAGCAGACAAGGAACACCCATAATGCCTTTCTACCCCTAAATCACTAAATCAGTACTACTGAAATTACTGTGTAGGGAATAGTGATGTAATGGCAAACAGAGTTTCTTAACAAAAAAAATCTGAAACAGGACACAGCGCTGAACAGAGACACATGGGGCAAAACCACGGGCCGTAGCTGAAAAACACGGAGGCAAAAATGCAACCAAAAACACTGGGTCAGAAACGCAGAGTCCTGAGACAAACGTCAAGCAAGAAAGAAAGAAAGAGTCAAACAGGGCCATTAACATTGAAACCAAATACAGAATAAAAACAAACTAAGTAACACCAGGACATTCTCATGAAGAAGCGACAAACACAGACTGAAACACAGGAGTATGTATACTGACTGAGGGAAATGAGAACACCTGGGCAGAGGAAGAGACAGGAACAAGACACAAGTGAACAGGATAACAAGGGAGCAGGACTAAGGCGGGGGCTTTGACCAAAACAACAAACTCACAAGCCTGTGGTAAAGCACAGAGGCACATGATACAGGGGGAACTAAACAATGACATAGACAAGAAATCAGAGGAAAAAGACAAAAGAAAATTACAAAAAGCCAAGAAACATCATTAGTAGACCTTTTCATTAGTAGACCTTTTCTAGTGTTTTCCACGTTCTGCAATGTCTGGCACATTTTAATACTTTATCATTTCAACCCTGCCTGCTTCTTTTCTCAGTTTCTGATTATAAATTATTCTACATTAGCCCTGTCTGCCTGGGCCCTGACCCCTACTATGAACCATGATTGTGATTATTGGGGGGAACGGGCCTTAATAAACACACTCTGCACTTGCATTTTATCTTGCCTGGCGCTCATTCGTGTCAGACCTTCTCAATATTTGACTGCCAGTCTTAGACAAATCAACAGGACTTTGCCTTGAACCTCATGAGTTATTTCACATCTGAGACTCCTGTTAAAAACTGCAGGCGTACTTGCCGACAGTTAAAGATTAAGTTCTACACCAGAGAGTTGAAGTTTCGATGTACTTTCTTTTCTTTTTTTGTGCATCTCTCACTTGTGCACGCTGGTATATCAGTTGCTTCCTCAAGTGTCATAAATAGACTGTATTATTGGTAACAAGTAACAGGTTCTGTGAACAGTCACACAATCTACACATACTTTTTGTTATTTGTTTGTTTTAGCTTGGTTGTTTTGAATGTGCTGTATATATTTTTAGGATTAATATTCTTTGTAGGTTTTGCTGAACTAGAAAAAAGAACAAATAAAACAGAATCCATCCTTACCTTGAACTCTCAGTTTCTGAAGAAATTCACATGGTATAAATTATATATGGATGTATTTATCTATGTATTTATCAGTTTGATGTCTGTAGAAAGTCTAAGCAGCCATTCTAATTCCCCAAGCTGTTACTTGATTGCACAGTCATAAAGAAGCCATTCCAAGAAATGCTTAAGGTCTCTGAATTGATTTTATATCCATTTTAATGAGCTGTTTACGTCGACGATGTTATTCTGCAGGTTTTATGAAAGCTGCTTTTTCATCAAAGCTCACTTTTTACATTGAGACGAATGCATCACATGAAGTCATTAATTACTAATTAGCTATGTCTCATACCTTTGCTGATTCACAATTGCTTTTATGAAGCATACAGTCAAAGCATCCAGAATTTTAGTACTTATTTAGAATCCGTTGCTAGTTCTTGCTCTCCGTTGCTAAACTAAAGGTAAAAACCCATAGTAAGATGATCTAATTTAGACAAATGATTATGGTGTGCAGAATTATCCTAATAAACAACGTCACTGTCATCAGCTGCAAAATACATTACATAGCCTTACACTAGAGCTTTCATTTTCCCTAATGGTAATATCATTACCGTATCATTTTTATCTGGACTGGTTTCTAATTAATAATTTATAACACGCTTTTGAACCAAACCAGCACGTAGAACCACTGGAGGTTGAAAGTCTTGCTGTCTGGAAAACAGGGTAGCAGGTCTGATAATGCTACTAATTTGCAAGCACATCTCAGGATAAACTGGGTCTGGTTTGTAGCAGAGGAGACGGTGCATTAAGTCAAATGTCTTGCAGATTCAATAAACTGAAACCCTGTTCCTGAACAAGCTTGCCCATTTTACTTTGTACTGGACAACAGATCTCACACACAAGAGTTTTTTGGTTTATTTGTATTTCCCAGCTTTCTTTACCAGACAGAAAGTTATCAAAGTTCAAAGAATGTATCTGTCGTAAATGAGTTGTTTTTTTGATTGTATAGAAGTAAGTGCAATCATTTCTAGAGTATAGATGGAGTGTGAAAGACAACAAAGGAATGATCATTTGCATACTACTGGTGATTATTTAAATGATTAAAATACTGAATAATATCAACTGATGGGCCAAGGCTGGTTAAAAGGTCTAAAATGGCAAAAGACCAACTATTTTTTAGAAGTGCATAGATATTGTGTTGGTGTTGTTTGCATTTCAGATGGAATTTCAGAATCCAGGTGCATGATACACAAAAACATCTTTAATTCAGTAAGTGGGCCAGCATCCCAGTATAAATGAAGAACAGGCCATACTGTTTGACTTCTGCTTCATTGTTTATATTCTGCCTTAACTGGATGCATAATTGCCTGTACGTCTGGGCCCCGGCAGCTATAATTAAAACTAGGAGGAAGTGATGTAATGCCATCAGAGCTAACTGGGGTCCATGTGGTCCCACTTTTTCTGTTTATACCTTGCTCTCCTGCAGAAGGTGAACAAATGAGTGGTAAACGGTGGTAAAAGGTTTTTTTTCAGCGTGTGCGAGGAATAAAGGAAGTTTCCTGTTCTCCTTCTTTATGTTTTCTGTCATTAGTTTTGTCATGTTGCAGATGCAGCAGGTTTTAGGTGTTAGGGACATTATTAATGCTCTAATTAGTGTTAGATTTATTAGCAGAAACAGTCACTCAGTGACATCGTCAGCTCATTAGTGAAGAGCATTCATTATCAGGTTTAGCATTAAGGTGAGACCACACATTCCCCCCATTAGGAACAGCTTAGAGGGATTTCTACATCAGCTTTATGCAGCATTTCACATGCAGCATTTCACATATCCATTCACACATGCTAATCCTACCCACAATTCCATTAGACAACAATGACCAGCCCAATCACCCCTGAAGATTTTGGATCACATGAGAAGTGCTTAGTTTGAGATCATAAAAATTCAATTAATATAAAAATGTGGATTTTGTTCTCTATTCTGAGGCAGTTGTGAAATGAAGGACAAATACCAAGAGTTGCGCAAATACCAGAGTTTCTTGTGGGTTAGAATGATGGTGACCTGTGTCACAAAATAGCCTTTATGACCCAAACCAGCCTTGATTCAACGTAGCACATTCTACAGAAACTGCACTTTTAGCAGTCGCTGAAGACCTTCATTCAGTCCAAACAGCTAAACTGTCTTCGGTTCTAATTCTTCTAGATCTTTCTGCAGCTTTTGATGCTGCCAACTATCAGATCCTCCTGACTTCGCTCACCAAACTCAGAATCACTGGTTCTGCTTGGCAAAGGTTTCTGTCCTATCGTGAACGTTGCAGTTACCAAGAATCATAGAAATAATCTAAATATCTAAAATCTAAAAGTCTGATCCACAAACACTTACCACTGGTGTCCTCCAAGACTCAGTGCTCGGTCCACTTCTCTTTTTATTATGTTTTCTCCTGTGACTGTAATGCTGACGACACTCAACTCTTCTCCTTTCCTCCCTGTAACTGTCAGATCTCAGTCCAGATCTCTGCATGTCTAAATAGCACTTCCTCCTGGATGACAGCACATCTCCTGAAGCTAAATCCCAGCAAACAGAGCTCCCATTCATCCCAGGGGATGCATCCCCAAAACCTGACCTGCTCATCATTATTGGAAATCACTCCCACATCTAAGGCACGAAATCTAGATGTTCTCTTAGATGAAGAGCTCTCATTTTCATCTCACATTATCAGTCTCTCCTGAACTTGCAGGTGCCTTCTTTATGACATCAGAAGAATTCATCCATTCCTCATCACTGATGCCATTCAGATACTTGCCCAGTCACTTGTCATCTCAAGACTGGACCACTGTCACTCGCTCCTGGCTGGCCTTCCCCTGAAGACCACAAGACCTCTACAGATGTTTCAGAATATAGCAGCAATTCTGGTCTTGAACACACCAAAATTCACACACACCACTCCACTACTGTGAACCCTTCACTGGTTTCCTCCGGCTGCTCCTATTTGATTTAAAACTCTAACACTCCCCTACTATGGTAAGAATGGTCCAACTCTGTCTTACCTGTCAGCACTGGTCAGACCACAGGTCAAGATCACCGTCTTAGAGCAACAAGCACAGCCTGACTTGACATAACTCTTCTCAAAGACTGAAGAAGTACATCAAGATTTTTCTCAGCTTTGACACAGAAGTGGTGGAACAAAATCCCCCTTACCATGAAAACTGCTGAGGACTGCTGAGAAAACTGCTGAGCAACTGAAGACCCACTTCTTTCAAGATTCAAGATTCAAGATTCTTTATTTGTCACATTCATACTCACACAGGTTCAACACGCAGTAAAATGTATCCTGAACCGCTCCTTTTGACTGTGCAAACACTAAAGACAAGAAATACATTTTAAATAGAAGAACATCGAATTTTCTGAGACACAAAATAAAATAAGGAGACGAGTACAAGTAAGTAGATATAAGTCTACATGTAAGTACAATTTAAAAATTTTAACACAATCTGAACATTTCTAAAACACAATCTAAAAGTAAATAACAACTTAAACAAGGGGCACTTAAACTAAGCACTTAGGCTCACAACTACATGGTCATGTCATAAACTAACTTAACTAACACAAACATCACCCAAAAAGTCTTTTATGTGTGATCAGATAGGACCCTGCTGGAATCCTAACTTAATCTCCAGAATCTTAGTCTTCAGAAGCTCTTAATTTTAAGTTAAGAGCGATGTACATCACTCTGGATAAGTGTGTCAGCCGAAGGCTGTAAGTGTAAATATAAATGTGATGCCATAGACATTTGTCTCTCTGGGTTAAATGACCTTCCCTCTCCTCCAATAATTAGATATCATTTAGTTGACATAATGGAACTGGTGTTCTCCTCCAAACATACTGAGTTGTACAATGACAGTTAGAAGATGCAGTTTATATAAGTCAGAGGATACATGTGCTAGTATTTTTTTTACAAACACCGTATACAGTGAACATTTCAAGTCTGATCCACTCTGATTCTGTACTATTTTTAGGTAAGTGTTCAAATTGTAACAAAAGTATGACTATGTTTAGGCCTTTATATAGAAAGGTCAGATTTTTTTATCTGTTCATGGTAGACACAGGTGGGTTTGATCTGTTCATTGGAGACTCAAACCATCTCAAGTGTCTACTGTCATTTAAGACGCACTGAACTGTGAAACTAAGAAATTCTGAAAGTGATATTATTATCTCAAATATAAGAATTCACTTCTTCCACTGGACGAAGAGTGCAGAGCTGGGAATTAATGGACATGGAGAATTAAAGATCCACCATGTTTCACCACTCGTTCACTTTTTTTGACAGTGGAGTGGGGCAGTGCCAGTGTCTCAGGGTGTTCTAATGTCTGTAATACCCTTTGGCTCTGTCCTTTCTAGCATGGCTGTTATAGCCAGGACATTTAGAGTCGTAGCCTTTTTGCTCGCCTTTGACTTACTCGCTAGAGGCTCAGACCTGGATTTTGTAAAGCAGATTTTTGACATCAGTAGTAAAAAGTACTACATAAATAGAATTAAATAAAGCTAACATGTCTGGGGCGGCTGGTGGCCTAGTGGTTGGGGCTTTGCCCCTGTGATCAGAAGGTCATGGGTTTGAATCCTAGGACTGCTAGTGTCATCACTGAGCAGTGTTGGGCAAGTTACTTTAAAAAAGTAATTAAACTACTGATTACTGATTAATCCCTATAAAAGTAATCAAATTACTAATGTGATTACTTTATTTCAAAAGTAATTGGTTACAGACTGCAAAAACTCCTGATCTAACCAAGACTTGCAATCTTATTTTTAGCCTAAAAAGTCTTCTTTATCTTATTTTGA
>JBBPCY010073639.1:0-10181 GCA_037974405.1 Brachyalestes nurse | reverse complement strand
ACAAACACACACACAAACACACACACACACAAAAACACACACACACACACACATATATACACACACACACTCTCACACACACACACACACACACACACACACATTCACATACACACACACTCACATACACACACACACATTCACATACACACTCACTCACATTCACATACACACACTCATTCACATACACACACACACATACACACACACACACACTCACATACACATTCACATACACACACTCACATACACTCACACACACATTCACATACACTCACACACACTCACATACACACAAACACACACACATACTCACACACACATACTCACACACACACACATACACACACACGCATACACTCACACACACAGCGACGTACATCAGTGCACACACACTCATACTTGGGCCATGTGGTGTGTGAACACACACTGTGTGGCTAAAAGTATGTGGACATCACACATATAAGATCTTTATACACGTTCATTAATGTGGAGTTGCCCTCCTCCCCTCCCATGCAGCCATAGCAGCCTCCACTCTTCTGGGAAGCCTTTCCACAAGATTTTGGTGTGTTTCTGGGAGAATCTGTGCCTCATTTTTAAGATCCAGTTGGATCAGAAGGCTTGGCTCTAAATCAGTTGGTTGAAGTCAGGGCTGGACTTTCTCCACACCAAACTTGTCAAACTATGTCTTTATGGACCTTCCTTTGTGGTAGAGTCATGCTGGAAGAGGAACGGACCTGATGCACAAGGATGGAAGCATTTCATTGTTTAAAATGTGTTTGTATGGTGTAGCATTAACATTATCCTTCACTGGAACTAAGGGACTGAGCTCAAATGCTGAAAAACAGCCGAGCCCATTATTCCCCCTCCACCAAACCTTTCTGTCGGCACTATGCATTCTGGTACATATACAATTCTCCTGGCATCCACCAAACCTATATTTGTCCTTCAGAATGCTAGTAATGCGTGACCTACCACACCAGAGAATATGTTTCTTCTGCTCCAGAGTCCACAGGTGACGTGCTTTACAGAAACAGAATCAAAATAATGTATAGATACGGGACAGCTCTGGAAGGTCTGAGTTTCAGTAACTGTAATAGCTGTGAAACTCTCTTGCTCAGTTGCACGTCAAAGATATCGTATCACTGAGATTTGACTCGGTGATCAAATACTTTAAACTACCAAAGTTGGACAGTATTGATCTATAAGGCTGTTAGAGAGGAGAAAATAAACTCTAAGGACGCCCCGGTGCTGTTCCCTCATTAGATCCTGGGATTAAAGCCCACAGTGCTGCTTCTTTGGGCACTGGAGTTTTTATTCTTACATTTGGGACAGCATACCTAAATAAACGTACCATTTAAAACCACATCAAACCACTGTTGTGTCAGTTCACACTGAAAACAAACTAGTTCAAAGTTTAGTTCATTCAAATAAAAATGAACAAGTTCACGTTCATAGTTATTTTTTTTATTTGAACCAAGTTCACAGCTCAAAAAATGAACTAGTTCACGTTCGTTCATTAGTTTTTTGGTTTTTTTTTTTTTTTAAATTTTCAATTCAACGTCCTTCTATCTGAACCTCATTCAGTCTTCTCTGTCATACCACTGGTATGTCCACTTTTTTTTTTTTACAGACCGGACACTTTAGAAAGGTTTTTCTACCTCCATATTACATTTAAGTAATAATAATAGTGCTGATTTTATTCAAACTGGTCTAGCTATCTTAAAATCATTCATAAATAATCAATAAAATATATACATTTAAATAAACATAAATAAATACATGTTTTTACATTTTTATAGAATTATTTTGAAGGGTTTGGTTATAATGGATTAGCAGCACATTCATCGCTAATAAACAATCGGAACTTTAGGCTGATGATGATGATGATGATTATCATAAGAGATAAGAGATAAGACCTTTATTAGTCCCACAGTGGGAAATTTGCACTGTTACGGCTGAAAGGTAAGAGCAGCAAAACAATAGAAGAAAAGTTAAACAACACAACAGATAAAATAAAAAGTTCACTTTACAACTAATAAAAAATTGTAATGAGTTGTACATGTATTCAAATATATATATATATATATATATACATACAGTGTTGTGCCAGTTCACACTGAAAAGGAACTAGTTAAAAATAAAGTTCATTCAATAAAAATGAATTACTTCATGTTCATAGTTTATTTTTTAAAGTTTTGAACGAAGTTCACAGCTCAAAAATGAAATCGTTCACTTTCATTTTTTTTACATTTTCAGTAGAAGGTCCTTCTATCTGAACCTTCTTCTCCTTCTATCTGTAATATCACTGAACAATCACAGACATAAGTTACATTAAAAAAACAATTTTCAGGTTGAGAGTAGATCTTACCACTGAAGTAACGCATCATGTTTTTGTGAAAGTGGAAAAAATGAGGTGCAGGTTTACTGTATATGGAATTTTTAGTCAGAAAACATTAACACAGACATATCTTTTAAAGTGATCAGAAAAGAACATAACTAAAATAAACTTACAGCCGTTGTCTTTTTTAAACCTTATCAAACTAGTGAAAATGTACAACTCTAAAACTCATGTGTATTTCTGCCGAGGCGTCCGGACCTGCAGCACCGTGTTCACCTGCTACTAAGAGTCGAATCTTTGTAGTGAATCAGAAGAGTCTGCCCTCTTCGAGTGAGAGCCAATCCCTACTTTTTATCAACACACAAAGCATTCATATTTGCCAAGTTAGGCTAAAATATGAGGCTACAGATGATAAGAAACTAAGAGCCGTTTGGGAGCCGAAAGAACCGGCTCTCCTTTGGGAGCCGTGCCACAAAAGCCGGCTCTCTGAAAAGAGCCGAACTTCCCATCACTATCCTGCGAACGTACAGCGTGAACTGTCACTCACGGTTACGTTCAGTTCAGTTCAGCGTTCACGAAAAATAGGAACGTGTTCAATAAACGTTCAGGCACAACACTGATGGTACCCACCCAGAAAAAGTAAGGCCAGTTATTTTCTCTTTGACCTCTGGATGGCTTACGGATGGCTGTGGCATCACAAAGGTTCAAAATCACAATGGGACCAATATTTGAATAGTTAAGCCACTTGGGAGCTTGGCTACAATTTTTTTTTAAACTTTCTACATAAGGTGTTTAAGATGTGAAAAGGTTGAGGTCCAAATCATTCACAATGGTGATATGTGGAACCAGATGTCTGCCTCTTAGATGTCTGCTCCTTTAGTACATTATTAAAGTTATTAAATTGTTATGGACACCCTGCCTGATGTCTGAGATGTTGTTTTATGTTAGTTTTAAGAAGCTTTTCACCAAAAATGTATTTCTAAAATTGCAGAGTGCTGTGTTGTAGGGCATTGTAGGTCAAAATACGTTCACTGATTTGTATGGATAGTAAATAAAATAATGTAGTTGTTGCAACGTCTGGTTCCAATTACCACCATTATAAAAAAAAATCCAGGTCGGTAAGTTTCGCTATGATGAAGTATCAAATGAGACTGTTTTCATCTGCAGGAACTTCAAAAAAAGTGAAATTCCACCAAGTATTCATAGATTTTTTCTAAGTAAGATTGCAGCTTACAGTTCTTCATTATCAGTTTTTACGGCAGTGCTGCGTCTGATTTAGGTGAAGATACAGTTCCAGACCGTCTTGGGTTACGGGAAGTGTACGAAAGGGCAGACTTCCATGTCACTCCAAAGCTCAGCCATGTGATGTGTAATTGTGCACAAAGTCCACACCAGTGTCATCGTCTCTGCATGTCTGGAGGGCGGGTCACCAAGCCATGTGTACACAATTGATCAAAAGACCACATTAGTCTATTGGCTGTCCACTGGAAGCTTAAAGGAACGAGTCAAGGGGAAGAGATGGGCTGATGAATAGATGGAGCTCAGGGTTTGGATCCAGTTCACATTTCCCCTCGCATGGCATCATGCCTGACGTCTTCATTAAAAATGATGCGAAGAAAGATAACCCGACTAAATCAATCAGGATGAAGCTCAAGGTCTCGAGGAGATTTGGAGGAGGTATCATTAGCGCTCGCAGCTAATCATACTGGGAAAGAATTACAATCGAACTCTGCTTGTACTTTTAGGAGCCATGTGATTTGTAGGCCTGGGTGATATCTGAAAATAATTAGTGCGATTGTTTTGATTTTATATTATTGATTCTCAACATTTCAAACGTGCAAATTCACGTTAACTTGATTTAATGAAGCTCATTTTTCCACTGCACAATGTACCCTAGCCTCTAGCCCTGGAAACCTGGAAGTTTCCTTCTATTGGCCGTCAGTCTAGTACAGAAGGTTCCAGCTTCCAGTTTTCTGTATCTGCCTAAGACTGGAACCAGTAGGACCTACTGGTACTTGATGGTAAGCTCATCATTGGCAGCTGAAGCAAACGAGAACTTAGCAAATTTTTCCAGGAGAATAACGTCGCTGACCACTCTTATATTGCCAGTAAGTACACCAGACTGTTAAACACCTGATAATGCAGCCGCCACTTTGCAAACATTGTTCAGGAACAGTTTTGAGGAACATAGATTTCGAGTTGTTGACTCAGCCTCCTATCATTCCAGTGTTCTGCCTCACTTTACAGTGTATATAGCTCTTGTGTTACACTCTGGACTTTCAATAGCACCTGCGCTTCACTTTCTGTTTACTGCCATAACCAGGTACGCTTGTAAAGTGGCCCTCAATAGTCACACATGAACACACCACAGCACACATTGTGAACAATGTGAAATTCTTTCTCCGTGTGTAACTCATTCACTAGCAGTGTGCCACTAGCAGTGTTGGGATTCAAACCCACAACCTTCTGATTGCACGGGCAACTCCCTAACCACTAAGATATGATAAGAAAGAACTATATTTATCCTGAGGGAAATTCTTTTGTCGTAAACATGTTCAATGCAGCAAGAGGAACAAGAGGAATAAAGATATACAATAAGAATGGAAAAAGAACAGAACAGTAGAATAGTGCAAATATAATATCAAAATAACTAACAAAGTAACAATATACATATAACTATATCAGATAAAATAAAATAACTATTAGTGCAAGTGATTTTGAAAAGTGACATAGTGTTTGTGCAATGAATAAAAAGAGAGTACCAGCGTGTGATGGGGGGATGAAACAAACATTCAGTAACATACAGAGTAATATTTCACTGTTGTAAATATTTTCAATGCTGTAACTGCCACTTGAGCAATTTCATACTTCTGGTGCAACACTGGTCACTCTGGAAAATGCTCACACTGAACTGTTACACTGCTGTAACTGCTGTGTCTATTTATTGTATTATTTCTGTCACAACTCGCACTTTGTTGCTATATGTTCCACCGTGGCCCATGGAGAAATGTTCTCATTACACAACAATAGCAAAAGTAACCTTGAACTCAGTCTAATGGAGGCCCCACCTCACTTCACAACACTGCTGGTGCAGAACCATAGAGCTTCAGAGGTCTTGATGGATCAGAGCTGTTTTTGGGCACAAGAGGCGCAATATTAGGCAGATGGTTTTAATGTCATGGCTAATTGGTGTGTGTGATTTTTGTGTGTGTGTGTGAGAGAGAGAGAGAGAGAGAGAGAGAGAGCGAGAGAGAAGTGTTTCTTTTCCATGCCCACTGTATATAGAATCAATGGTTTGGCTCCTCTGTGACTGTAGCCTCTGGCTCTGACTGGTGTATTCAGTTACAGTAGAGGCTCATTGAGGGGAACTGGAACAATCAATGGTACTTGCTGCACTTTGCTGTGTTTGAGGGCTTCAGTGGAGAATCATAGCAGCCGCTTGTGATCAGCTGGACATCTAGACTGCACTACAAATGGTTTGCAGGAAAAAAAAAACATGACTTTAACACTTTAATGCATAATTCCTCAACTTTGACTGCACTAATCATAATAATACATTGCTTTAACAGAAAAAGAAAAACATTTATAAGCAAAAGTTGTGACACACATTGTCAAAATAATGGTAATTTTTTACTGAAAGTAAGTACACATCATCTACAAGACTGTTTATTTGCCATCATCACCTTTTCATTGGGTTCCCTGTCACAGGTGCTGAAAACTTTTTCCGCTGTAAATAAAGGAGAAAGTAGCAGCTAAATGGTTGCCACTGGCCTTGTGTCCCCTGAAGCCTTTTCTTGTGTATAGCTGTGGGACCCTCTTTCCGCATAGACAGAAGAAAAGTCCGTAATTGGTACCAAAATGAGGAATGAGATCAGACTGATAATGTCAGCAGCTGTTCCACGTCTGCCATCAGCTGGGGCCCTCATATGAGCACTACACACAAGAGCAGTGTGTGTGTGTGTGTGTGTGTGTGTGTGTGTGTGTAGACCCTGATCCTGCGAGATGGCCACAGGCGAAGAGGTTAAATAAAGGGAGAGTGCTTGGAAAACCAACACGGTGGGGTGGCAGAACAGCTGTGCCCCCATTACTCTCGCAGTCCGCATGGCTGTCCTGGAAAAACGTGCAGAGGATGTAATTACTATTGACCTGACTGAAAGAGAGAGGGCACCATCACCCCTCCCCCTCCCCCCATCCCCCCCAAGGGGCTATTAAAGACTAGCTGGCACTATGATTACTTTTATGTGTGTGTGTGTGTGTATGTGTGTGTATTGTGTGTGTGAGAATAGACGCTCCACTGGGCCGGACGCTGACCCCTTTGCCATCCGTCTCCATGGCTGACAGAAATAACATTTCATCACAGGACTCCGACTCAAGAAGTGTCACATTGATCGTCCTTGAAATTCCACCTCTCTGGAGAATTGTCCTGCGCCGCTGTAGGATCTGGCTCCATTTCAGTCGGTCAAGAGCCGTCACCAGGATGGAGAAATCACAGATCCAGTTTCCAGCTGGACCCACTGGAAACTTGTAGAAGTGTCCTGAAGGTCAAACAGCCACACCCTACAGCAGTGTGGAGAACATTCTCCAGAGAAGCGCCAGGTCAAAGACAAGGATGATGTTTGATTACTTGATGTTTGTTAGGAGCACCTTAATGGGGGTTTTCCAATGACTGGTACCAGCTCAGTTCGGTTCAGTTCGGTTCTACTCTGTTTCGGAACTACAGTTTTCCACTACAATTGGTTGCTATAGCGACCAAACATTCTGAAAAGCAGCACGAGCAGAGCTCTAATCTGAGGTAAACAACATCATTACAAACAGGCATCATTACAATCGATAGGATGGATGAAATCAAAGGGATTTTATTTCTAATCCTTGGTTTGTGGCTGTTTGCTGAGGCAAAGAAAGTTATATTCTGAGATAAAGTATTCTGAGGTAAAGTATTCTGAGGTAAATAATTCTGAGGTAAAGTATTCTGAGGTAAAGTATTCTGAGGTAAAGTATTCTGAGGTAAAGTATTCTGAGATAAAGTATTCTGAGATAAAGTATTGTGAGGTAAAGTATTCTGATGTAAATAATTCTGAGGTGAAGTGTTCTGAGGTAAAGTATTCTGAGGTGTAGTATTCTGAGGTAAAGTATTCTGAGGTGAATGCCGGGCAGCTTGTCTGGATTCAGTCAACAACACTGACGTAACTATAGCAACCACCAATCAGTAACCTTCAATATGTACACGTCAACATTTAGTATCGGCTTGGGACCTTGGCCAAGGTGGTACCAAGAATGGTACCGGGTACCAGGTACCATGTACCAGATTTTAGTTATGGAAAAGCAAAAAAAGCGAGTAGAGTCGAACCAAACCGAGCTGGTACCAGTCAGTGGAAAACCCCCTTTAGATGGCCATGGTGAGTAATGTTTGTTTATTTGATGTTTGTTAAAAATCTTTGTTTAAGTGATGTCTGTTAATTACGACTTTAGACCTTTTAATAGCATCTTTAGAAGGTGGTGGTGGTGAGTAATGTTTGTTTAATGTTTGTTTATAATGTTTGTTCATCTGATGTTCAGTAAAACCTTCGTCAGTGAGTAACGTCTGTTTATTTGATGTCTGCTTATGCCTTTAGAGGGCAGTGGTGAGTAACATTTGTTTATTAGATGTTTAGTAATAACACCTTTACAGGGTGACGGTATGTAGTGTTTGTTTCTTAGATGCTGTTGGTGGAGAATATGGTCATTATTAATCAATTATTGTATTGTAAATCGAATGTAAAATAATTATTATATCCATTGTTAAGTAATAATAAAAGCTACCCCAGTTGACAGTTATATTGCCATTAAGGTAAATGCTAGCCATTATTAAGACTCTGTAACAGTCACATTTTGATGTAATTATTTACTGCAAACAAGTCTATTGCCTTTTTGTCTTTTGTCCATGTCCAAGCTTAGGTGTGATGAATGTCCTCTGTTTTGCAACTCAGCCAGTAAGCTTGGGAACTGTAGATTTACAAAAGCTCTGTTTCCCGGTTTTATGAGTCGCCTGTGAGGTTGCGGACTGCAGGTGCGCTCCCAGATCAAATGCATCGACGTGCTGACTCAGGCACAGGATGCTCGGAGCCACCAGCCGCTCTTTATCAGCGTGACGGGATCAATAGACAACACCTTGCAATCCAGGGCCGAGTGCTCTCAGTTCCGCACCAGGAGTGCCGTATCGAGCCAAACAAAACACAAGGCACTCTGCGCCCTTCCCTTTTGATCAACATTTTGGTCTGATGGAGATCAGCGAAGGATCAGTGGAGCACAACAGCACTGCAGACAATAGCAAGTTGCTTGGCGGCCTCTTTTGAAGATAATCAGCAGAGGGCCCCGTGTTTCGAGTTTGGCCCATTTTGCATATCGTTTGTTCAAGCATAGGAACGTCTCCCGAGATCGTGTCAATGATGGTGAATGGGGCTTCTCTCCTAAATGAAACAGCTGGTTGGCAGGTATCTATTTGACACGATGGTGCTAAGAGAGCTCCATCTGTAATGAGGATTCAGGGCATCTGAGGCGAAATCAAGTTGAGCCACTCGAGTTACGCTGATAGAACCCCTCGCTTGTCTCAGAAGGTTTATGCACTGGCCTTCTGGGGAAAACCTGGTCGCCAGCTTTCGCCCTAAATAGGACTTAAATGGAGGTGTTTGTCGTATATTTTCAGGTTGCAATGGCTTTCTCACTGGAACATCTGAGGCCTAATCTGAGTGTCCAGAGTATTCCTTTTCTTATAGAATTTGAATGTAATCCTATTCAATTTTTGAAACACAATGACAAGCCCCTCAAAGTCATGGCTAAGTGTAGTTAACTGAATAAATGGCAGTGCTAAAGAGATATGTATAACATGATCTCACGGGAATCTTCAGCCCTGAATTACGCTCTGCAATGCTATATATGAGTATATTCATATGCATCTGTGGCAATTAATGGAACTACATGTAACTTAATGCCCGAGCCGTCCTGAAAAGTGGACACAAGGGACATTACCCTGTCTCCAAATTCTCACAGGCAGCTTTAGGTTGGTTTTAGTGGACTATAATCGAGTGTTTTCTTGGTTCCTGAGTCAGCGCCCAGTTGCGGTAACTGCCAGCCAGGCAGCTCTGGCGCTGAGAAAACTCTCACACAATCAGCAGTGTGAAATGGAATGAGAAGAGCCGGAGCACGTGCTTCTCATCCCTCCCACACCAAACAGAGCTGAGTAAATTAGAGGGCACGCAGCTTAGTGGGAGGACTCGGACTGGTTTTGTTCAAGAGTTTACTCCCATCGCTTTGAGTACAACTCCTGTAACAACAGGAAGTACTTGATCTTAAGAGGCTCGGAGAGCTGGGCTCATGCTTCCTGACAAATTCAGAAACATAAAAATGCACACGTTTTGTTTATGTTTACATTTGGTTTTTAGAAGGAACCAGGAAAGTAAAAATGGCTACAGCATGGCTGCCTGGTTCTGCCAGGGGCGATCAGTATCGTTTTTCAACTTTTCAGTTTGGACTGAACCAAAAGAGCAGGGAGGTGTCTCGGACCACGGTTCAGATAAAAGACCAAAAATTGGAAGTGGTCTTGGATCAAACTGAACCAGGGTCCAGTCTGTTTTCAGTATGAAACCCAGAGGTGGACAGTAATGAAGTACATTTACTTGAGTACTGAACTTAAGTACAGTTTTTGAGTATCTGTACTTTACTTGAGTAGGGTTTTTTTTGGATACTTATAACTTTCTCAACCAATGACCTCCTAGCTCTCAGGACCAACAGAAAAATAACACAAGACGTGCTGCTTGGAACTATGTGCTCGCAGAGAACGGAAAATGGAGCAGCATGTTCAGGT
>JBBPCY010073638.1:0-10181 GCA_037974405.1 Brachyalestes nurse | reverse complement strand
TTGTAGGCCACAGGTCACCATAGCTGACTTTATTTATAATCTTTATCTCATGATTGGTGACATCTGGGTGTGCCCACTATTGGAATGTGTGTGTTTGTGTGTGTGTGTGTGTGTGTGTGTGTGTGTGTGTTGCGAATCTAGAGCAGAAAGGATCCAAATAGAACAGATCGCGATACACAATAAGAGGCGTACAATAACAGGTGAGATGATCCGAGCCATCAAGCTGATCCTGAGCACCGGCTCCCGTACATAAAATATCTCCAGAATTGAGAGCGGAGTGTGCGGTGCTTTGGCGGGCGGAAGGATATTTGTAAATCCTCCATCATCCCTCCGCTCGTGGCCCACTTTGTAAGAAAGTCAGAGTGCATCAAGTCAGAGGCATTCACCCTCAGTTCCTATAAATGTGCAGTAATGAGCACGCACCCCTCCTTCACCCATCCGCGTCCATCCCCCTACTTTGCTTTGCCTGGGGGTCCGGGCTTCGTTCCAATTAGCCTGTTGCAGTTAACGACCATGAAATGAGATTTGGTCACCCAGCCGATCAGTGGACACTGTCACTCAATGAGAGGGATTAAGATTGTCCATAAATATTTAAGGAAACATTTCATGTACATAACGCCAGCGCTTGTGTGCGAAAGAGAGACGTACAGAGATAGATGGGGAGAGAGAGAGAGAGACCTACTTGCTCTTCTGTCAATATAAATGGCTTGTTCATGAAACATGCATGCAGTAGTTCTAGCACTCGCTGTATTAAAGTAAAAGGAGACAAGCTCAGATGGATCCGAGTGCATTACCGGCAAGTTTGGCGCTGATGTTGCGCCGCGGCCTCGAGAACGTTTTGTCAGAAAGTATGTTGGCAGTAGAAGTGACTGACCTGATTATCACAAAACTTCAGAATGTTTGGAGCCGAACGGGTTTCAGGTTCCATGGCTCTTAAATGACTGAAGTTTTTTTTTTGTCTCGCCATCAGACCGTGAGCTTAACTACACTTTTATTTTTTAATGCACTTTTAATGTGTTTTGCATAAAGGCTCAGTCACTCTTGTGCTTTCACAAGCGAATTAGCACTCGTTTCAGTGGGGTCCGCCACAGCTTCATGGCACTAAACGTCCGGGAGTGGATACACTTTGAGAAAAGTTGTGTTGAATTCGCTGGTGGTGAACATGGGAAAACAGCGTCTTCGATCAATAGCGCTCTGAAGGGCCCCTTCATACAACACTGCATATCTAAAATGATTAAAGGCAGTTTCAGTCGTGTTAGCTTCTCAAACAGAATATCAATAAACACTCGAAAGACAGGAACACACAGGCAGGAGACTGTTTCACCTTTACTTTGGCGGTTGTACTGTTTGTAGAGGAGTTAGCCAGCTTGCGAATGGCTGCTTTAGCTGCACACAAAGTGGTTCCACTGTTTTCCTGCAGATCAGTGTGCGGCTCTGTTCTCTCGCCTGTATGTAATTATCACCTGTGTGTCCTTTCTGTTTGTGGTTAGCGAGTTAGCAGTCATAGCAAAGACCATTATTTTCAAAGAGGACCCAGTGTCTGTTGCCCCAGGTCACAACTAATTATGTGAACTTTGATCAGTCTTAATGCCTTCATGAGAAAACATGTGTCCTAATGACAGTTTCTAATGAACCTCATAGCTACAGTGAGGTTTCTGGCCATTCTTGCATTGACAAAAGATCGACCAAAAAAAAAAAAGAAAAGACACTTACCGATCCAAATCATAATCTGAAACATAAAACACAGCTAACCACAGAAAAAAGAAAAGATCATGAATATACTGTATTTGTACACTGTACTGTACTGGGACGCCAACTCCCTCATTCATATATTGATTTAATTAGTCTCTTCAGGTTAGAGTAGTAAAGATGACCCAGTTCTTGTATTTATTGTTAACTTAGTAACATAGTTACTACAACTTAGTAACATAGTTACTACAACTTAGTAACATAGTAACATAGTTACTACAACATAGTAACATAGTAACATAGTTACTACAACTTAGTAACATAGTTACTACAACATAGTACATAGTTACTACAACTTACTCAAAATGGTATTTTTTACAGTCATGGCATCTGGAGCAGTATATGGAAGGCGAGCACCTGGGCTTCAGCTGAACATTATTTCAGTTTCTGCCAATCGGGCATGTTTTGACCTGCAGTAACGAAAATGCTTAAGTTAATTTTGCTAAACAGCCAGTTGCCTCTTTTGATAAAGGACTGTTTGTGTTAGAGTCTCTTATCTATTCTTTGAACCGAAAAGCTAGCTATAGGTCCAATGTGTAGAAATTGGAAACAGACTGGCCCAAAATTTTCATACCAGTGAGAGTGCTGAAGTACTGGAGTACTCCAAATACTAAGATGTATTCAAAGCTTGTGAAATCCTGTGGTGGCCAGTGTTAGGACACTCTGCCCTGTATCCCATGCCAACATAGGAGAGCCCTGTCTACCACCTGCACTCACAGGAATCTTTCAGGGACAGGATAAAGTGCCCGTGTTCACTCTTCTCATGACGTGCTTTTTCTTTACAGCGTCATGATCAGGGTGCAGGAAACCCCTGGAGCGCCTCGCCTCCGTAACCTTGACGTCTTTCTGTTTATCGCTGCAAACAAACGAGGAAAATAGAGCAACATCTCATTAGCAGCCGAGTTTGGGAAAATTACAAAGAGCCTGCGGGGCTAAAAGAACAGAAAACACAAGCGTTAGTTCAGTCAGCCTTGCAGTGGGACGCAGCCTCGTGGAAGAGTGGGGGCCCAAGAGCCTGCAGGGGTCTGACTGTAGTTAAGGGGACTGGGGGCGGGGCAGTACTGCATGCAGCAAGTTTTACCAAAAAATAAAGGAACAGGACAAAAACTTTGGTTAGCCAGCATATTAGAGAGAGGGGGTGGAGAGAGGAGTGAGAGAGAGAGGGAGAGAAAGGAGAGAGGGCGAGAGAGAGAGGGGGAGAGAGAAAGAGAGAGAGAGGGAGAGAGAGAGAGGGAGAGAGAAAAGAGAGAGAGTGAGAGAGAGAGAGTGAGAGAGAAAGGAGAGACGGAGAGAGAGACACAGAGAGAGAGAGAGAGAGAGGGCGAGAGAAAGGAGAGTGTGAGAGAGATGTAGACAGAGAGAGAGAGAGAGTTAGAGTGAGTGAGAGTGAGAGAGAGAGACAGAGAGAGATGTAGAGAGAGAGAGAGAGAGAAACAGAGAAAGAGTGAGAGAGAGACAGAGAGGCAGAGAGTGAAAAAGAGTGAGAGTGAGAGAGAGAGTGAGAAAGCGACAGAGAGAGAGAGAGAGAGAGAGAGAAAGCGACAGAGAGAGAGAGAGAGAGAGATAGACAGAGAGAGAGAGAGAGAGAATGCTGCTTACAGTAATTAAATATTAGAATTGTGAATATAATGTTACTGAATAAGAAAATGAAGGTAATACTTCATTCAATGGTTTATTTACAACCATTTCACATATTTTACACTTTTTGGTTGTTTGTATCGTCTTGTTAGCTAAGTATGCCACCCAGATCCAGTTAAAGTACAACACACGGCTTAAAATGCTGTGATTGGTTAGAGAATGTCTTGCATATTGCAAATTTCCACAATATAAGCACTGCGAAGGCCAGTAGTGTAATCAAGATAAATAAATCAACATAATGTGCAGCCGTAGTTAGTGAGAGACGAATGAGTCTTATTTGGACTTTGTGGGCACTGTGTAAGTGCCCTGTTGTGGGAGGACTCAGAGTATAAAAGGACATCCAGAGTGTGTGTTCTCGTCTGCAGTGGGCCTCCTGCGCTCTTCAAATCGCACTGAAGCCTCCGATAGCGAAACACTTCTCAAAATACTCTCAGCCTGTTGGCCCGCAGGGAGCTCTCAAGGAGATTTCTCTTCTTGTCATGTCAGTGCCTTCACCCCTCAATGCAATCAAACACTGCAGTTGCAGCTAAACCAAGAAGCAAACAAACACGACGAATAACAGCAAAAACAACAGCTACAACAGCAACAACAAACACTGCAAGGCCTTTAGAAGGTGATCAGAGCCGAGGCTGATCAAGGCACTGACAGCTATGAAGTATGGAACATATCGGCAAAAGTGACTTATAGAGTTGCGTTTTACTTATTTCTGCACCTTCTTTGCTAGAAATCGTTCAGCTCATGCTATTTTCCATTTGATTTGTTTCTATTTGATTTATTCAATTATTTGTCAGTTCAAATGAACAAGAGGAACCAAGATCCAAAAAGAGGAACGTCCTAAAAGCATAAAGTCGAAACGGTTGCACCGCTGACTATTTTGCACTAAAGTGTAGCGTAACGTGTGCTAGAACGTTCAGCAGTGAGCATTCGTTCTAGCTGCTGATGCAGCACTGCAAGTTAATGGTGGTTCAAGATTAGAGCTTTATGTTTATATTTTTCTATGTTTGATCAGTAACTAAATCACGCGAATCTCAGGCTGTGTCTACACAATAGCTGACAGAGTGTCGTGCAGGACACTCAAGAGCACAACTCGCAGAGAGAAAAACATGAGCTACGCTGTATAACAAATCTTTACGTTTTGCACAACTACTGAGCATAACTGACGTGTCAAAGTAATGCTGGCAGGTTGCACTGCCAAGCTGTTGTTTTTATGACATGCCTTTATATTTATGGAAAATGTATCATCCACCCATTTTCATTCATACCTACCGCGGCAAGGCAACCGTAGCAAACATAATAGTCCTATCGAACGAGTGAAGTGAGTGATACCAGCATCAGGGCGAACGTCATCTCACTGACGAGATGTTTAGTTGCACTGCAGTCAGGTGGTGCAACTAGAGCAAGTACAAGAACGATTCACAACTCAGAGCGACAGATTGTTGCGTTTTAGTGTGTGACGCTGGTGCATGAACAGATAAACTCACACAGCAACAGGTAGAACTGGTAAAAAACTGCCCTCCTGAAGGATTAAGAGGAACCAAAATCCTAAAGGACAACAATCCCACAGACCCCAACTCAGAAGCGGAAACGTTCCTCCTTCAGGGCACATTGTATAGGGCAGTTAGATTGGTCCTTTATCCAGTTACAGCAGCAGACACAAATGGGGGTTTTTCCACTGACTGGTACCGGTTCGGTTCAGTCCGGTTCTACTCTGTTCAGTTTGGTTTCGGACCTACAGTTTTCCACTACAATTAAAGTATTGCCTTCATGTGACTGGTTGCTATAGCGACCAAACATAACATTCTAGCACGAGCGGACCGCTGCTGAGGTATACAATCCATCTAGCTCCCAGCTTCGACCAATCACAGCCTTCCGTCCTGCCATCATTAATACGTTTCCTGATCCTAACACTAGAGATGTTCACAAGTCATTTTCACCAAGTTCAAGTCTTTGTTTGTGCGATTTAACTGCGACTCGAGTCCGAGTCTGAGACTGGAGTCCCCATCTCTGGCTAACACTCACTGTCAGAAAGCTAAAGCAGAGAAAGTCGTATCCTGAGGTTCTTTAAAAATGCCGGGCGGCTCGTCTGGGTTCAGTCAACAACACTGACGCAACAATCAACAGCGACCACCAATCAGTAACCTCCAATATGTACACGTCATCATTTAGTATCGGTTCAGCACGCTCAGAACCTCGGCCAAGGTGGTACCAGGAACCAGATTTTAGGTATGGAAAAGCAAAAAAAAACGAGTAGAGTTGAACCGAACCAAGCTGGCACCAGTCAGTGGGAAACCCCCAAAAGTTCTACCACTTTTGTCAAAGTCTCTGCAGACCTTAAAAATCTGCCCGAGGTGTAAAGGAAGCTGGAATGAAATAACCATGGCCTGACTGGTCCTTCAGGATTGGGTTGACCACTGGTGTAGTTTATCTGCGCATTTAATAGACCTCTTTTAATGGCTTAAAGAAAACTCTTGTGAATTAAAGGTGAAGCATAACTCAAATGTGATTTCACTATCCCATGTTCTTCCGACAAAGTTCATTTTGGAGCGATGTCATAGAACAAACACAGTTGATTCCTCTAAGAACTTTTCAGTGGCTGGCTCTTTGGTGAATGAGATGTGTGAGTATAAACATGTAGAGTATTATTTCTATACCAATTCAGTGATTTTCCTAGAGCCTTACCTTCAGTCCAGGAGTCATTTAGGAACCTTTATTTTTGCTGAGTGTGGGCATGTACTCTTTAGACTAAAAATGTTCTACTTAGTGTGCCCAAAGCCCCAGTGAGGAGAGTCCTTGTATTTGGCTTTTACACAACTAATGAAAATAGCTCTCTCACTCTTTCACTCACGTTTTGCAGCCTGAAGATTGTCCTGCAGTCTGATTTGCATTGTGTTTACTGTGGAACAGGTTCACTCCATGCAGCTTGTGCTGGTTAAGGCAGATGAGGGAGTTGACCACAGGAGAAAATAGCAGTAGGGAGCAATGGAAAGGTGGTGCTGTGCTTCAGGGACACTGTGTGTCCTTGTTACTGTAATGGACTGGGCAGCCTCACACTGCGAGCAGGTACGGCGTCCTGCTCTGATGACGAGGGAACAGGGAGGATAAATGTTATCCTGCATTCTGAATGGAGGTTTGGGGGGAGTCACAGTTGACATGCAAAGCAGCTTAATAGAACGATAAGCAGCGAATTGGCTTAGCGTCGGAAATAGACTGCTCGGGTGAAATCAAATGCAACAGGGTCTCGCTAGACTACTGTACATCAACGACACGGAAAGAGCTTTTTTTAGACCCTCACTCACTCACTCACAAGCGTTCACCCCCCGTATCGATCCAGTGTGATGCAATATTCAGAGGGACGGGACACGAAGATGAATGAGGCATGTCTCATGGCACAGATGTGCGCAGGGAGAGAAGGAATGAGGGCTGGAAAGTGGGAAGTGTCTGATTCGATGAGAGACAGAGAGAGAGAGAGAGACAGAGACAGAGATAGAGAATTAGAATTTTAAGACAAATTTTATTGTTCATTGTCTGCCAGTAAAATTGAGGTAAAAATTCACAAAATAATAAAAAACACGATAAAAACACAAAAAGAGACACAGAGAAAGAGAGAGAGACAGAGAGCGAGAGAGACAGAGAGAAAGCGACAGAGAGACAGAGAGAGAGAGACAGAGAGAAACACAAAGAGAAAGACAGAAAGAGACAGAGAGAGACAGCAAGAGAGACAGAGAGAGAGACAGAGAGAGAAAGAGAGAGACAGAGAGACACAGAGACAGAGAGAAAGAGAGATAGACAGAAAGAAACACAGAGAGAGAGACACAAAGAGACAGAGAGAAAGAGAGAGACAGAGAGAGAAAGAGAGAGACAGAGAGACACAGAGACACAGAGAAAGAGAGAGATAGACAGAAAGAAACGGAGAGAGAGACAGACAGAAAGAAAGAGATGGAGAAAGAGATGGAGAAAGAGAGAGAGAGAGAGAGAGAGTGCTGGAGTCCCTCGAGGTGGTTCACAGCTGTCTGGAGTGCCACAGGAGTAACAGGAGCCAGGAGCATCGTTCTCCCTAATGAGAAAACTCACAAAAGCGAAACACATGCTCACGTTCTTTCTGAGTAAACCCTCAGAACTGGATCACAAGCCGAAAACATTACTGTACATAGGGGCCCTTTGAGTGTTGCACTTTCTGACTGTAGCCTAGCTGGTGTTAAAGTTATCAGCTTCCATCATAAGACCAGATACGATTTGGGTGGTGGACAGCAGTACCTCAGTGACACTGATAGCAAAGTACATAAAGCATCATGAGTGTGGATGAATGTTCACCAGAACCATAATTCCTGATTCACATTACTGCATCTACCTCTGTCTTAGTACGCTTCAATCTTATTTTCACAAATTCAGTGTCCCCTCTGTGTTCTCTCCAGGCATTTCAGAGCTCTGGGAGCCGAAACATCCCAAAGTTTTGTTGTAATTAGGCCATAACTGTGAAATGTCTTCCTCTGATTGATGTTTTAGACATTTTCTCGTGGCAGCAATGATACATGAGACAGCTGGAATGCCACATTTGTTGGATTGTTCTGGGTTACACCTACACTGCACATTTAATTTTTTCCTGGTTTAACTCTGGCCTGATTGAAACTAATATATGATTAATATTAATTTTATGGTGGCAAAATATCTGATAGCTCATAATTTTCAACAGTTCTGCCAAAGATGTTGCTGAACTTATTGATTGTGTGTTATCCTCATGATAAAATTTTATATAATAACTGAGAATGAATGAATTGCAGTTGATGCAGTTAAGTAACAACTGGATCATTTAAATGATTTTTATTGAAGTAATCATATTAATGATTACATTACATGATTAAGATATTTTAATTACTTTAGCTACATGTATTCCCATCTAAACCCTCTTCATATTTCTCTTGAATTTAAACTATTTGATAACTTTATTGTCTTACGGCCACATTTCACTACATGAACTTGCCTAAATATGTATGTGACCAGCAAAGAATTTTGAATCTTGATTATCTTGTTACTCCTGTCAAGGAGTGGAATATATTATGAAGCAAGTAAACAGTCAGTTCTTGAAGTCAGTCTTGAAAAATTGGTGAGCATAAAGATCTGAGTGACTTCGATGTAGTGGCTAAATGTCTGGGTCAGTGTTTCTCCAGAACAGCAGGTCTTGCTGGGGGTTCCCAGTATGCAGTGGTCAGTACTTACCGAAAGTGGTCCAAGGAAGGACCGCTGGTGAACCAGTGACAATGATCCTACAGGAGAGCAAACTGCTGAAAATGTTGTTTCCATACAACTTGACATGCAAAACCTCAAAACCTACAATGGTCCTGATACCATTAAATCATTGTTATTAGCTGGTAATCAGAGCTAATCTACTTATCGGTCTCGTCCTGGCTTTGACACACTTTATTAATGAGATGGTATTATCCATTTTGGCTGTTGGGAAAACACTTCCATGTGCAGAACCAGGGCTTGGAACTACAATTTGAATGTAGTCATTTTTTAATTTCCAGTGATAAACATTCTAGAATGATTCACCAGGCAGAAAACTTACAAGAAGTGTCCAAATAAGGAGGTAGCCCCGCCCACTTGATGCGAGCGCACCATGCAGCGAGTTTGATGGAGCATGTCATTGTTGCTCTCCCGCAGGAACAAGATTACACCTCTCTTACAAATCTGTTTCCTCTCTTATTGATTTACACAGCCGGAGAGGCGCTGTGCTGGGGGAAGTGCTGAGGTGGCGCTGTGTTACAGATTCGCTGGACTGGACTGCTGGCCAGCAGAGAGGCCTGTGTAAATAAATCAGCTTACGGCTGCCCACTCGCATGCATGCAGGCAATACTCAGCTCTGATGAAGCTGATGTTTTAACAGGATCATCACTCTTACGATCGTGTGCCCGAGTGAGCGAGCAGTCCTGTAGCAATGTCTCTCGCTCTCTGGCCTGCTCTCTCTCCATCCTCTCTGAATCAGAATGGGACATTATGCTACATATCCTTCATAATACTTAAACACATCAGCCAACTCTTCATGGAATGCCGGGTTTACATTGTGCGATTTCGGGCTGTACCAGACAAAGGATAGCAATCGTGAAACAGTCGTGGTGATTTCATTTGTAGAGCTTTTGCATAGAATGACATATTTCTTGATTCTAGTCGATAACAAAAAAGTAGACGCAGGTCATTGTGATTAGAGCAGTGTTATGGTTACAGTGTGTGTTTTCTTTCTTTTGAGCACCAGATTGTTCTATGGCATGTAGAAGCGTTTGCATGTGCCATAACTCTGCTGCACATATAAAGTGCAATGGAGGCCTAATGGTGATATCCAATTAGGGTACAGGCTCCATGTGAGCAGGATGTTTTACTTTACTAAGCCTTAGTAAATCATGGCCACAACCAGAGATGGGGACTCGAGCCTGAGCCTCGGACTCGAGTCGCACTTAACAAAGACTTGTGACTTGATTTTAAACTTGCCCTCAATGACTTGAGACTTGACCCGGACTTGGGTGTTGTGACTTGTGAGTCTTAACTCGTAAACAACGTTCATTTCATGGAATTATTTATTTATATCTCGCACTCTTTCCAACAACCCCTCGTGCCATAATAACTCCAGAAAATCGCCCCGGTGTCCCGTTACTTTTGTCCGAAGTGAACGGTTTTCAGCTAATAACGGTTTTCGAGGGGGTCGTTGGAAAGGTGTCACTGAGCCCCATCTAACTGTGGAGTTTCACATTTAGAGTGTGAGATATATTTTTCATATTTAACATTTAGATTTAAGATCATTTAAG
>JBBPCY010073637.1:0-10181 GCA_037974405.1 Brachyalestes nurse | reverse complement strand
CTCTATCTCACTCTCTCTCTCTCTCTCAGTCTCACAAACTCACACGCACCCTCTCTCTCACTGTCTCTCTGTCTCTCTCTCACAGTCTCACACACTCACACTCTCTCTCACTCTCTCTCTCTCTCTCTCTCTCTCACTCTCTCTCTTTCTCTCTCTCTCTGTCTCTCTCTCTCTCTATCTCTCTCTGTTTTATGTTGTTCCAACGTCTCTCTCTCTCTCTCATTCTCTCTCTGTTCTGTGTTGTTCTAATGTCTCTCTCTCTCTCTGTTCTGTATTGTTCTAATGTCTCTCTCACTCTCTCTGGCTGCAGTGATCTAGACAGAGACTTTTGGAATAATAATGACAGCAGTAATGTTCAGCAGCGGTGGAGTTCGTATCCTCCTAAAGAGTTTCTGTTGAACATGTCACCCTACGCGCCCTACGGAGACCCACGCCTGACGCCCAAGTGAGTTTCTGTCAGTCGGTAAGGAGCCCGGTCCTTCTGTGCAGGGCTGTTCTGGACTTATCCATGGGTGAAAAAATAATTTGATCTATGAGTTTGGAACATACATTAATGCCATCAGCAGCCCCTCAGAGACTCTCACACACATTCACACTTATATATATATATTTATATATATATATACATACACACACTAACCCCTACCAAACAAAATCAGTTTTTATCAGTGATTCACTGAGGTGCATATCACATCATATCCTGTCATTTTTAAACGAGTGTAATTCTGCAGTGTGTAGTTTGTACAGTTTGACAGTAATAACTGTGGAATGATTTTAATCCAGTATGAATCTGCAGTGTGTAGTTTGTACAGTTTGACAGTAATAATTGTGGAGTGATTTTAATCCAGTATGAATAGGCAGTGTGTAGTTTTTATAGTCTGACCAGAGGGGGCGCTGCAGGTGCTGATCTGAGCTCTTAGTGTTGACAATTTTAAAGGAAATGTGTTAAAATTCCAACTCGAATGATATCATTTATGTCTACAAAGCAGTACATTTCAGTTTTTAATGGAAAATTTGCCTTTAGGGTGTAATTTCCTTTCAAGATATGATAAAAGCCTCTTTCATGCATGAGAATGAGCAGGATAATACATTCATACCGCCAATATTTGTGTGGGATTGATGTGGATTTTATAGTTAAAGGCCAGATAAAGTTCTTATGGCTCATGTTTAAAAAAAAGCACAGGCCACATCCCAGGCGGCCTCTTGCCCTCATTCCACAGTCCATGAGTTGGTCAGTGGTGCGAAACCATACGTGTACAAAAACAAGACACCAACAGCTAAATATAAAAGAAAAAGGTGCCATCAGAGTGCAGAAATGTCTGCCCCCCCACATCCATCATCTGCAGCCGTGTGCCCACCTGCTCTGCTCCCTTCAGTCCTCGGCCTTTATCCCCCCGCTCTTCACCGTACTGGGATTTTGCCAGTATTTTGCTAGTAAAATGTGATTAGACTACACTATCAGTCAAATGTTTTGTACATTTACATGTTACTCACTTAATATTTACTAGAAATACACTCAATATTATTTGCTAGCAAATAATTTACAGTATATTTACTATTTGATTACTTTTATTAGCCAGAAACGTCCTACTTTTATTCATCACCTCCAAAAAGCCACCTAATATAATTATAAATATTATAATGTGGTCCACCAGACAACTGTTAGATATTTAATGTGCTATTAAGTGATGAAACAGTGAACTAGTGCATTTAAAGTTAAACGACAGTCTAGAGTGTGTATCACCACACAACCAGTTAATATGATGTTGGGCGTGCACTGTTACATATTCTTTCAGCTTATAAAGGAAACTTATTTTATATTTGACATATTTTTGTTTATAATTGTTCACTTTCTGATGATCAACAGCAATAAAATTCTGCAATTTATGACGTAAATGGATAAGTCATAAAAACTTGTGGCGCAAAAGCTTTTGACTGGTAGACATCACTGGTTCATAGTGGATTAAAGTCGTCTGTAATCATCTGAATAGCAAAATCCTATTTGTAAATCCAGTGCAACTCAAAAGTGCTTCCGGTGTTTCCGTTAAGATTCCGGTCACACTCGGGCCGAAACTGACCTCAGTGAAGCTCCGCCCCTCCGGTGTCCTCTGGGAGACATAAAGCCAGTCCAGTCCAGTCCAGTCCAGCCGAGAGCTCTGGAGTTCAGCCTCAGTGTCCCGCTGCCTCACGTTTTAATTGCTTAATTGAAGTCATTATCTGGAAGGAGAGAGGCCCCTGTAGCCGCGCTCCCCGGATAAATCAGCGGCTAATTGAAAGCCGGCCGTAATGGATGCGCGACAGGCATGGGGGGGCTGGAGCCGCCCGCCCTTTTTCATCAGCGCCACTTTAATTAGAAGCCCTGATTCCCTCCAACATCTGGGCCCTACATGAGCTGTGGGCATGGCTGGGCGTGCGGTTTAACAGATCTGGAGAGTGGATGGACTTCTCACATTTACATTTACGCCCCTGCCACAAATTCGGCCGCCTTTTCTAGGTTCTTGAGATTCAGCTTCTCCTTATTACAAATTACAAAGCTGCCTCTCGATCTGATAAAAAAAACAATCAGGTTCCCCCTCACCCTTAAATGGAGTCAATAAACGAAGACTTGTCTGGGTTGTTTTGCACTGGAGCTGCAAAGTTGATGTTATTAGAGTGAGGTCAGATACTGAGGTTGGCACATTGCTGTGAGGATTTGCTTGCACAAGAGCGTTAGTGACGTCAGGTACTGATGTTAGAACATTGCTGTGAGGATTTGATTGCAGCTCAAAGGCTTTAGAGAGGTCAGGTACTGATACTGGAACATTACTATGAGGATTTGATTGCACGAGAGTATTAGTGAGGTCAGGTACTGATGTTGGAACATTGCCGTGAGGATTTCATTGCAGCCCAAAGGCATTAGTGAGGTCAGGTACTGATGTTGGAACATTGCTGTGAGGATTTGACTGCAGTCAAGATACATCCATAGCATAAGCCCTGCCCCGCACCTTCCTATGCACTTCACTCTGAGAGGCTGCGTTCTGATGGTGAGACATTGTCTAGCCTCAAATTTACTACAGCCCTGCCAGATGTGCTGACCTTTAACTTCAAACCTCTAACTGCTACCTCACTTACAGCCCCATGGCCGTCACCCATGGAGATGGACAACCCTCACAGCTTTCATCTTTGACCTAGCGGGTCAAAGTGGATGCAAGAAATTTCCAGTGCTGAAATTTCTTGGCAGAAGATCATGTACCCGTCCCAGAATCGCTGTCTGTGATCATGGGGCAGGAGGGTTGACCATTGGCTTTGCTAACTTTGACGCTGGCATCCTTCTACCTCCCAGAGGAAAGAAAAGTCAGAATAAGACTCTTCTCTGTCCAACCCGTTTCTCCTAGACATAACTGAGCTCAGTTTTACATTAATATTAGAGTTTGATCATTTTCTCACACTTCTTAAATCCAGCTCCTGAGAAAGAGTCTTCCTCTAATCCCAACTTAAGATCCTAAAATGCTTTGTCTTTTCACTCACTGCTCTGACCTGTATTTGTCTCAGATCATCAGATCTTCAGATAAACCATAAGATCCAAAAGAAAACTTGGTCTCTTATAAACGATAATGAAAAACATTTGAAATTTGTCTTAGTCATTAAATTTAAGCCTCAAATCTTCCAAAGTTTTGAGAAGGCTGTTAAAGAGAGGAAAACTGAGAAGCTGATGAAACAGTAAAAGAACTTCTGTCTTAAGTTGCTTTTTTTATTTTGCTCCTTATTTCTCCTAAAGGGGGGTTTAGGAGAAACAAGTCAGACTTCGGTAATCTCCAAAGAAATGGTTTATTTCTGATGAGACAAAGAAAAGACCTATGTGAGCAGAAAAATCTTCCTCTGGGATGTGATGGGAGCTGGTTTTGCTCTTTACCACCCGTGTGTTCTGTCTGGCTATGTGTTCCCCTTCATGTTCAAAAATAAGACCCGAAATTGTCCTTTTTAACACAATGACCATCGTTGTCTTTGCGTTTTGCTGTAATGATCCGCTGATGGATCAACGTTACTGTTCAGTTTATCCAGTATTCCTCTAGATTTACCTTTATTTTCCTCCTTTCGAACCTCATAAAAGTGATGAGGAGCAGCATTTCGGTGTCATTATGTAAAGCACTAAAGGTTACAAAACACTATTCCATAAGGTTACGTCCAAAAAAACTGATGGTTTCTGTCAACAGAGATTTGTATTATCCAAACCACCTGCTCTTTTTCAACACAACACAATGTGCCGTTCACTCCCACCTTGCCTGTCTGAATGGTCCATTCTGGAGTTTGTCTGTTCAGATGTTTGTCTCCAACCTGCGGCTTTTTCCCTGTTGGCCTTTGGCTCCTTTGCTGCAACTGCTGGTTCTGGGTCTGCTGCCTTTATCTGTGAATGCTCAGTGTTGTCCGTCATATGTCAAGGTTTGGTCTTTATTGGTCTTGGTTTTCTTTAAAAAACTGTCCTGGTGACAATATTGTTACACTAAAGCTGAAAATGCCAAAACTAAATAATCGGTTCAGCTACAAGGGATTTTCCAGACTTGCCAAACTCTTTCTTGTGCGTAGGCCAAGCTTCTACCTTCCTGGGGTGATGCTTTTAAAGGATCTACCAATCCTAATTCTGAGTGGGTTTGGTGTGAAACAGTTCATTGTAGAGAATCTGATTTCTTTACAGTGGTGGTGAATGGAACCAACACGAATACATCCTGTTTACAGCCATTTTATTCGCTATTGACCGAACTCCAAGTTTTGGAGCTCCACGTTTTAGGACCAAAAGCTTCTCAGAACATTTCAGGCATTGGGCAGCACAACTATAGTCATTTCATAGAATTGCTTTCAGTGAGGGTTTTTTTAGAGGCAGATGTTCCATTCACCACCACGGTGATCAGTTCTGACTGTGAATTTCACACCAAACTCACTCTGGAGTTTTTGTGTTACATTTAGATGAAATGGGAGACATCGTTGAATATTCAACACTTTTTCTGGGAGGAAATATTTTGGTGACACTTTATTTCGATGGTCTGCTGTAGATCAACTAAACATCTGGTCAGTTTTGGATCTGATGGTATCGTTTTCACATTTGTCTCTGAAGATACCTCACCTTCACAACCATCAAGAGTTCCTCAGACAGGCTCAAGTAGCATGTAGCATTAGCTTGGCATTTACTTCGCTTTCCTTAAATGAATATTGAAGAGCACGAGTTGTTATTGATGCTACTGATGTTGGAACATTGCTGCAAGGATTTGACTGCAGCCAGGGAGTGTAAGTGAGGACTGTTTCAGTTCCGGATCTCAAACGCCACTCTAACTCTTTCCAGTGGTCTTGGATGGAGCTCCATCACCCCAGAGAACCTCTCTAGCCTACAGGCATGGTAACCTTCATCTCCTGCAGCTCCCTGCTTGGTTTTTAATGAATATTATACCAGCCGTATGTAGCCAGACTCACTCATAAGTAAGGGAAGTCAGATTTTTCCGCACTGTCTGGATGAATCCAGGCTTTGCCTGAAGACAACCCTGTAGGTAGTTTTTCCAGGTCTTTTGTAGTAGATAATCTATAAAAGACCATCAAAATAAAGTGTTCAAACCAAGTGTGCAGCTTCCGCTTTACTCCCTACGTTATTTTTTAAAATCATAATTTATGCCTTATCTTAAACTCTTTTATTGTTTTATCCTGTTTGTTGTCGTTCTCTCTGTCTGTCTATCCGTACCCCCCCTCTCGGCTGACTCCAGTGGGACGCTGGAGAAGGGGGAGGCGGGTGGGGGGGCAGGGTGTGGCCCGAGCCGCAGTGACAGCGCCAGGAGCATAGGGGCAGGCAGCAGCAAGGCCGGGAAATGGCATACCGTCCAGAGCCACATGCACTCCGGCAACTTGAGGCCCAGCAAGTGAGTGGCAGCGACAGGACTGTTCTGAGTGATGGGGGATTGTTGGGGATGGGGGGGTTTGGGGGGGTGGGGGTTATGGTAGACATTACTGCAGATGTTTATGGGGTTGTGCACAATTATGGAGGTCCTTTACACTGAAGGTTATTTTTGCAAGGACGGGTAGCGGAGCATGAAGGAACGGAGACCGTGGCCTTCCATGTTAAACACATTAATCCGGCCTTATGGAAAAAGCCCCGATAGTCCAGCCAACTGATCATTACTTTCAATTTATTAAGCCCTTAAAGGGCAAGGGCACATACTTATGTCTGCACTTTAATTTCTCACTCTCATCACTGTTGAACTTATACATTAGTTTAATGGTAGTTACTGAAAAATTCTTATTAGATATAGAATAATTTACTATATACAGAATTATTCATAATAGATACTGAATAGTTCATAGTAGATACTGAATAATTCATACTAGATACTGAATAGTTCATAGCAGTCATGAATTATGCATACTGAATTATGCAATTATGCATAGTGTAGACTGAATTATTAGTTTTACATTCAGTAGTATTACTAACTTCTTCTTATTCTCCTTAACAATAATCTTGCAGTTTACAAGATTACATACACACACACATTAGTATCAATATCTGAGATTTTACTTAGTGGTACAAAAAGTCGGTGAAACGTTGGTCTCAATTTGCTACAGCTGCCAAGACACCTGAAATGTAGCATTTTTTTGTTTGATTTGATATTTATCATATCAGAAATGTCATATTTTGTCTTTTATTTGATCTGCACAGTGTTGAATAGACCTATAAGCAGCTTCTGGCTGCTGTGAAATTATTTTCACCCCCTTCAGCCTTTTCCTTCGCTCCCCCAGAGCTCCTGACTCTCCTCTTTAATGTTCCTTTCCACTCCCATCCAACATGTCCATAATTGGGTTCTATTTTTGGTGCAAGAGTTACAGAATGACTCTTCATACCTTTTTTAGCCTCTTCTCCATCATCCTCCCTACACATTTTCCGCCATTGGCGCTTTTCCACTGGCACAAGGAACCGCCCGTATCGTAAAAAAAATGTTTTTCCATCATGAATAAAGCAACCTGTACCCAGGCAGGACCTGAGTTGCTCGACAGCAGGGCCGAAAGTGGTATCATCACTGCTTTCCGATTGGTTGAACTGTCATCACAACAAGGAAAGAGGTCATTGTTTGTTTACTGTCTTGCCCAAGAAAACAATGGAGTCACAGATTAACAACTGGCTAAACAATGGTGAGAAAAAATGTAAAAACTCAAACAAGGCTACAAAAAAAAAACACCACAACATCTGAAGTTACTGTGAAAAACTTTCCACTAGTTTGACTCCATGGGCACAATTATGGGACGATGACAGTCCATAAACTGTGGCAAAGAATTGTGCGTCAGAAACACTGTTACCAGGTAGAGATACACAAAATTAAAGCTTGCTGCAAGTTCCGTACTGTTGCAGTACGGTTTAGATACAGCACGATTCTTGTATGTCTATAGAAAAGTGCGTCATGTCATCTGCAAGGTTGTGTAAGAATATGCAGCCACAGGTTTTAGCTTAACCTCAGAAACCTTCTGAGGCTTTGAGGAGCCTCAGACTTGCTGCTAAAGTTGGTGAAAAGTGGAGGTGTGAATATTTTGCCACGATTCAGGCTGGAGAGGGAGTTCCCCAAGGTTGGCAGATCCTCACTGCACCACTGATCAAATATTTAGGAGAGAGAAGGAGCAAGGCAGGTGAAGTCTGGAGGTGCATCGACCCATTGAGGAGGAAGAAAAAAGATTCAGAATAATAGAGAAACATAGAACACACTTCGAGTTTAATATCACTCTTAATATCACTGTTGCAGAGAAATTATGTTATGCCTCAAAAACAAATAGTAACTTTTGGCTTTTTTTCCCCTCCCACTCACTCTCCATGCTTCATTCCCTGTGTTTTTTTATTTATCAAACCCAAAAAGTCAGGACTTGGAGGAGGGTACAGGACAAAGCTCTAAATTTGTGCTTTACACTGGAATCCATACTGGGAAACACATAACGTACATACCTGCACGTGTCTGTGTGTGGTATGTACTCTACTGGCCCATACTGTTGCATTTATGAGTGGTGTATCTTGTGACCTTCGTGACCTTAGTAAAATCTACTTGCCCACCTGCCTGGTCATACTAACACTCTAGAGCTCCATCATAGTCTTCTAGTGAACCACGCTGTGCCGTAACTCATCTCTTCATCCGCTTTAACCTCCATCCTCTACCGTCGTCTTTCCAGACCTTCTCAAGTGCCTCGATGAAGAGTGCCGGTCAAAAGTTTGGACGTGCCAACATTTAGAAGGGCTTTTCAGCAGTTGAAATAGTACATACAATGACCAAATGACTTCTTCAGATTAGCCCATTTCACCATGTATCAGCTTTATCAAGCCTCATGAGGAGGTATCTGAGATGTTTCTGCAGCAAAAACTACACATGGGAGGGCTGGATGTTAGAACATTGCTGTGAGGATGTGACTGCAGCCACTTAAGCATTAGTGAGGTCAGGTACTGATGATTAGTTTTGGATCCCAAACTCTATTCCAGCACATTCCAAAGGTGGATGGAGCTCCATGAATCAGCTCCATGAATCACTCCATAGAATGCACTTCCACGACTCTACAGTCCAATCCAATGCTGACAGTCTTTACTTCTTCTTTTGCTTTGGATGGGATTAAATAAATATATTTATATTCTCTACTGAAAAACATTCCCACAGCTTCCTAAACTAGCTTCAGCTGTCTGCAATCAGGGAAGGAGCACCTATTCCGTACTTGTGGGATAAACGCAGGTCCAGTTCCAGGAAATATTGTTTTAAACAGTTTGTACATTTACATATAGACATTGGCTTATTTTTTTTTTTTTGTGTTCGAAGCAAATTTCAAGGTTTAGTTTTACATTAAAAAGTATTTTGAATTAAATGCATATTCACTGAGGTGGGTTCAAACTTTTGACTGGTGCCGCAGCTCTGAATAAAGAAAGCAATGTTTTTATGGACATTGCTATAAGAATAGCTGGAGCTTATGGGTTATTGTTGAAATTAATTAAGTTCACAAACACAGTGATCGGAGACGCCTTCTCGGAGTGAAGCGGCATCTCATGGGGGGGGCGGGAGCGGCCGCTAAATCCTCCAGCAGAGCATTAGCATCAGGCAGAGCGGCTCAGCAGTGGTTTACACTAATCAGACACGACGCAGAGCAGAGGAGGCAGTGGGGGGAGAGGAAGAGTGGGACGGAAAGGGATAATTGAATTGAGATATTGGAGCCGGAGAGCGGGGCGAGAGTCAGATTGGACAGGTGAGAGTGAGGGAGGGAAAGGTCAGGGGGGCAAAGATTGGAGAAATGAAGGAATGAGAGAAGACGGAGGCATAAATATGGAGAATTAACGTGGGGGAAGAGATGGAGCGGCGGTTTTGTTAGGAGTCGATGCAGGGCTCTTTGTCAGACGTGATCTGGTTGAATATCATGCCTCCCGTCACTGTTCCAGATTGTAGTGATGCCGTGGCCTAACTTTGCTCTCTTTCTCTTTTTTCTTCATCACCTCATCGTGGCTTTCTGTCCCCCCATGTTGGAATGTGTCAAAATGTCTGCACCCCTCCCCACTTCCCTTCAATACGTATCGCCATGTTTCTCTCTCTCTGTCTCTCTCTCTCTCTCTGATGCCTGCCCATCCCTCTGGCCACTTCTCATCCCGTTTCTCCCTCTCTCTTTTCCTTCTCTTTCCTTTTCTTTTCCTTCTCTATACTTTTCTTTTCTTTATTTGCTTTATTTCCATTTCATCTAATACTTTTTCCCCTTTTATTTTAATATCCTACATGCATTCCCTTTTTGCTTTTCATCATCTGGTTACGTTTTCATTCCATTTTCCTTTATTGTCTTTTCCCCCTTATTCCTGTTTTTAACCCATATCCATTACCTTTTTATTCTTCCCGCATTTTCTTTTTACCTCTTGATATTGTTTTTCTTCCTTTATTTTTTTACTCTTCTTACTGTTTATACCTTTTCATTTTTGCCCATAATGTTTCCTTTTTCTTTATTCCACTGCATTTTTTCCGTCTTTCGTTTTATAACCCTTACTTTCATTTTTGCCTCTTTGTTTTTCTCTTTATGCATCGTTTCATTTATGTGCATCCCTTTTTCCTATTTTACCTCTTTTTCTTTACTTAATTTCCCTACTTAACACCACATACCTGTTCCCTTTTGCCTGCTCCTTTCCCCCTTGGTTTCTCTCTCTCTCTCTCTCTCTCGTTTTTTTTTCCCCC
>JBBPCY010073636.1:0-10182 GCA_037974405.1 Brachyalestes nurse | reverse complement strand
TTCTACCCTCCTGGTCTTCTTGGTGAAGTTGTTCATCACTCTGTCATACCAGCAGGGATTTTTTTCCAAGGATTTCATGAGTGTCCAGCTTGGCTGGGTTGTGGGGATCGCTAGCAAGCAATCAAGCTAACAAGCAGTCAAGCTAACAAGCTAATGCCCTTCTGTGCACTCGTAGATGAATAATAAAATATAAAATAAAAATAAATATTAATAAATATTAGTAAACAATATGTTACGCCTTTTGTTATGTATGAAGATTTTGTCTCACACTCAAGGTCAGTGCTCAGTACAGAAAATAGAACTAAGTGAAAACAAAGGCGGTGATTGGCCACAGTTTATGTCAGTCACTTTGAAGTGAAGAACTACTCTATCACAGTAGGCAGTCACATGTTTCACGGGTGGGACTTATTTACCACTAGAGTCCATTGAAACCTCGAAAATCCACGAGCCGCCGGGGTCTGAGAACATTTACACTGAAATGTTTCACACCAATAAAAAAGTGATACTCATGATGTTTTTTGTATTATTTTTCTTATAGAAACCGCCACTGACACACACACAGACACACACATATATATACATACATTCACATCCATCTTTTTCTCACATGTCACTGGAAAGAATCCTGGTGGATAACATTCTCTCTGCACACTGTTCAAACACACACATACACACACATAGTAGTTATGACCCTGGACGCCTGACCTTTGCAGATTTTGTGCCTCTGTACACAAAAGTACAATAAGGTTCACACAGCACTTCAAAATGTTGGGTTCTTTCTCTCTCTTGCATACAAACACACACACAAACACACAGGTACTTACTAACCCTTGCACCAACAATTCCTTCCACAAGCTCCCCCAAACTGTCCTGTCCTCCCTCAGTGACCCCTGGAGCAGAAGTGTGAACATACTTTCACAGAACACACTCTTCCTCCAAAATCACAGACAATAACAATAATATATGACAACAGGACATTCGTTTTGGCTTCACTGTACAATACTATACCATGTAGCGTCTTCTATGTACTCACAAATACTTTACTATAAAAAGGAAAGGAAGCCTTTCAAACAACAGTGGTAAAAGTGCTATTATACATGTGTTGCGGTAAACAGGTTTTAAACCTGCTACAAAACTATTTAATTAGAAGAGTACATAAATGAAAAAAGTGAGTCCAAGTAACGGCGCTCGAAAAAGCATTACTACTTACCTACTTGAGATAATTCATCATATTTATTTTTCGAATTGTGCCATGTTTTAAAATGCTCTCACATACTGTTTTCAGGCGTCTCTGATCTTTCAGCTAAAATGCCACTGTGGAAATGAATGTCTGACATTAATTTATGATGCATTCAACAAACCCAACTGTTCTTAATATGCTGTAGTTTAGGCTACGGCTTTGTGGTCTGAAGAAGAAAAAAGCTCTGAATAATGAACAGAGGCATGAATACCAACATTACAGAGAAATCCTCCAGTACTCAGTCTGCTGGCCTCTTGGATTCAAGCTGCAAACTCATAACTAGGTCGGCACATCAGTCACATATATTTTAATTAAGGGCTTTACCATACTGTACATTCCTTGACTGTCTCCGCTTTCTCCTCACACATGTCTGGACAGATTCACATGCATTCACAGACTGGACACCTTGTTGGACAGTTGTCTTTCAGAGAGCTTAGCTTGGGTCCACATGATGAGCGCCTGTGTCTGAGAGGGGAGGTCATCAAGTTCAACTGTCCACCCCAGAGGAGGCCCCAACTACAGCAGCCAGAACAGCGAGGATGATAACAAATACTGTGATACACATACATCCGCAGTGCTATATCATCACTGTGATCTGTCTCTCGGGTTATACACAGCATTTCCTGCCATCTTTCTCATACCATCACATGCATAAAGTGGAGCCGGACCTGAGAGCATAAAAGGTACAAACTTATGGAACAGCAAGATCAAAGATTAGAATTTCAACACTGAAGCAAAAAGACATCCGGTTTAAAGAATCCACAGAAATTTCGCCATAGCAGAAGCTAACGAGCAGTAAACTTTATCTACAGCCGCCTAAACATGTTCTAGACTCACCAGGCCGAAGAGGTTATAAAAAGTTTGAGAGGTTATATAGGGTTTATGAAGAGGTTATGAGAGGCTATATAGAGGTTATGAAGAGGCTATATAGAGGTTATGAAGAGGTTATATAGAGGTTATGAAGAGGTTATGAAGATGTTATATAGAGGTTATATAGAGGCTATGAAGCGTTATGAAGAGTTTATGAGGTTGAAAAAGAGGTTATATAGAGGTTATATAGAGATTATGAAGACGTCATGAAGAGGCTATATAGAGGTTATGAAGAGGTTATATAGAGGTTATGAAGACGTTATATAGAGGTTATGAAGACGTTATATAGAGGCTATGAAGCGTTATGAAGAGTTTATGAAGAGGATATTCTGGCACAGACATGCAGTCTGATGTGGGTTTCTACAGGAATGAGATAAATAAGATAAGGGCTTGGTTACTAATGAAATTAAATTACATTTTTTTTCTTTTTGCGTTTTCAAAAATATCTTTGTCATGCCAGAGATGTTCGATATACCCGGCATGTTATTCTTCTGAAATGTTCATCCATCTAAAGAAAACTGCTGTCATGTGTTCTGTTTCACACAATTTTATATTTTGTTCAGAAAATCAGAAATGTCTTTGGATGAATTCCAATCACCACATCTGAAGAGATTACAAATTCATCTCAGACTTACTTTCCTCCGCACTACTATCTCAACATCTTTAATATCCTGTTACGATCTGAAGGCTTGCTGGATTGCTGTGTTTAGAATGTGTCTGTCGTTTAGGGGGAATACTGCTATTATTTACAGTTGTACGTATACACAGTCATCACACTTACAGTTCCTGTTAAAGTATGCAAGAGACAAAAGTCCTGATAAGAGAAGCTTCGTTATGGATTGTTATGATGAAAAAACAGCTCTAGTTAATAACTTGGATTCTAATGAACTGCCCAACAATGGATTTAGATGCGTTAGCGGCTGTTTCCATCACTGATGGGTGCTTACCTTGTGTTTGGTGTGAGTTCATACATGTGCTTCTAATGATTTGTAAAAACTACAAATCATCAGTAGCACATAATCATTCCACAAACAAATGAGTGCATGACCATTGAGTCTATAAACCCGCTGGCTATGGCTACACCATCGTCACAACTAAGGTACCTATCATTATGAATCATTCTTCGTCTGTGTGTATTACTGTTATAGAGAAGGTACAGCATCTCCATAGTTCAGCACAGCAGTGACAGATGTCCACATTCTCTACTGAAATGTGCCTGTGCCTGAGCTGACATTAACTCATTTGCTAATGTTGTTTGTACTGTTGGTCTATAGGCCTAAAAAGTGTGTTTCATTCCTGACACAGTGAGGAACCACCCACTCCCCTCACCAACACCCCAACCCCTCGCGGCGTACGCATCCCACACCACATGGCTTCAACCAGGAAAGTGTCCAAAGGAGCCAAAAACAAAAGGCCCTCTTACGTGGGTTATAGGGTCCATGTGCAAGCCATTACTGGCCAATGCCGCAGGACAGCTGTAATAAATCATTTCTTCCTTGTTTAATTAGCTCAGCCGAACCCTTAATGTCCACCCGCACACCCCCCACCCCACCCAATCCCCCCCCCCCCCGGCCAAAACAGTTCAGCACAACAACAACCTTCTCTCCCAGGATGGTCATCTACTGAACACACAGGGCCATTATTTCATGACTGGAATAGATAAACTCACCAATGGCAGTTAGAAATGCAGCCTGTATATCAGTGACTCCCAAGCTACCATGTGGAAATGAATCCCAGCATTTCTGGGTCATTCTAACTTTCATTTGTTATTCACATAGATTTTTTTCTGAAGTGTCTCTTTAAACCGTTCTAGGCTTGTGCCGTGTTGTTATGGCCGCTGCATTTTTGGTTGATGAGGACATCAACATGGTTTGTTTATTCACCTCAGGATACCTCGGTAGCTCCAGTGACTAAGAAACTTGTGATGGCCTCCTCAGAACACACAGCCTAGTGTTCTGTGTGGCAGGAACGGTGGAAGTCTTGAAGGGAATGCTTGCTCTGAGGGCCGGCGGAGCGGGGTGGCGGGTGCGTGTGAAGTTTGTGGAGAAAGTGTCGCTCTGCCCCATGCGGACTTCCTTACTGTGCCACAGGGTCAGCGAGTCTTTGAAAGGCCGCATTGTCCCTTCAGCACCCTTTTCGGGCCCCTTTCACTCTTCTCCCCAGCAGGGTAAACACACGCCGCGGCAGCTGGATGGAGGAGCTCCGGGTGGGCAGGGATGGGGCGGTGTGCGGGGGACTAAAGCCAGAGCTGCAATATAACATCTCCACACCACCAAAATGACCACACTGCCCACTGCCGAACCCATAAGAACCGACCCTGTCGGAAGGAAGCCACCGCCGTCTCTTTCAGCGATTGAAGCCGAGATGTGTGTAAGGCTGGGTGGAGCCAGTTAAGGTGAATGCTGTCAGGAAGAGTATTGTGGTAACAGACCCAACAATGTCTATTTTCTCACTTTAGACAGAGACTAAAGACCGTTATGGACAAAATGGGTACATCACCGATGGGGATGTTCCACTGAAAATGACTTTTTAGGCCTATTCTAAAATACTCTGACCAAATTGAAAACTTCAACCATGTTTGTTTTTAAAAATGCCAGAGGCAATGCTATAGTCTCAAAAATGGGATTTTCCAGCTTAAAGACTAGGAAACCCCTCTTCTGATGATACTTCTCAAAGGTGAGAGGATGTTCTGAAAAACTGCCAACGCTTAGAGTGAGCTTTTAAATGTTTTTGAGAATGGTACATGACATAACAACATACTGAATTATAGTTTTGGTCCAGAATACCACTTTAATGTAAGGAAGTGAATGTAGCTGAAAACTATCCCCTTGTTCTGGCCCCGGGAGATTCCAGACCGAGCCTCCCCCACGTCAAACTGGGCTGCTGGGCCAACATCCCTGAGAGCGGCTGTGGAGTCTCCAGTATCACACAACATAATGAACACACATTTTCTCACTTTACCTTTCATTTGAGTAACTAATGGTTCCACAAAATTAAACCGATGAGTGATCCACAACATGCTTCAGTATAGTTGTGGCTACAGTTTAGCTTCTGCTGTTTTTAGTTTTACATCTTTTTCACTGTTGTAAATTGTAAATGAACAGTGCTCGAGGTCCTCAGAACTGCAAAACGCACTGAAAAACACAGACCTAATCCAAATGCCATAAGAGATGGCTGAAAAGAATAAACTGAGAGTATGTCTAGGTATTTTTCCTATAGTTACACTAATCTTCAGTAGAAATGCTGTAGCATAAACTGGTAAGAATTGGTATGAAACTGGTTTAGATATTCCGTAACCACAGCACATGATCACACCGTTCAGTGACTCTTCATATGGAAAAACCATTTTTCATCACAGGATAAAGGTGATCACTCAGAACAAATTTGTACTGATCTGGAGGGAGCAAGGGGACACAAACCATGCCAGCAAAATATCTCCCATCGCATAGCAGTGCACCCGGACTACCTTACTGTTGGGCTCAAGCATTCCGGTCCGCACTATTTTCTTGGAGTACACATGCACTCACCCACTTTTATTAACACATTTATTGCTAGAATAAGGCGGATACACACTGCAACACACTGCATGGACTCATATTCTACCTCAGATGTAAACTATTTTCCCCATATTTTACAGATGAAGGGTAGAGGTGAAAATGCCTGTGACCTTGGTTAATCATGACATTCCTGTGGCATTTACAGACCAACTCAGTCATCGTTTCAAAGAACTGCAATATTCTTCTGCAGGAACAAAAATGGCAGCAATCAACAGCGCTGTAAGGAAACAGATGACATTTGTATTCTTCCACTCCCAGGCCTTTACATGCCGGAATTCAATCCAACATGGAATAAGCATAGAATGACAAGTACTGCATTGCGGGCTAAAAGTGACTAGACCGCATTTCAGTGAGAAAATGTGGTGTGATTGCACGGTTGCTATAAAACCAATGTTTAGTGTAAAAAAAAAAAAATCATGGACTTGCACCAGTGGCTTTTCTGCTCTTCTGATATTCAACAAGATGGTCTCTGTGATGAAGCACAATATACCATGTAAGAACTGCACTGCACTTTCTGAGGACAACGCCAGTGTTAACATGGGAGACGGCGACTCTATCAAGTCAAGAATACCAACAGAAAACCTGTTAATGTCCATCCTGGACTGCCCCTGCTGCTGGTGCCGTGTGCACCCAGGTAAATTATTAATTATCCTCAGACCCAGTCAATTAAATATTACAGTTCAAGCTCAAATGAGAGGGTAAAATCTATTAACCACATGGATGTAAACCACATCTATACAACAGAACATGTTTTATTTAGTGATCTATAGGAAAGCCTCTTTTGCATGGCTTTTTAAAAAACAAAAAAAGTGTTCAAGACCTGATAGCTGATTGGTTCAAGCCTAGTACCGAACACCAGACCAGATTTGATTGTAATTCATCCAGTTCATTTGTGCAGGTTCAGTTACACTCGCATTGATTTTTCCGCACTGCTTGTTTGCTGTAATCAATATATTATTTTTATCATTACAGAGTTCTGTACGTTTTGTCACATAAGCCACATGGAAACACTGCTGGACGTTTAAACAGGATGGATTCGTTTAGAGCTAATAGTCGATACGCCTCTACACAGCACTGAGGAGATATTCTGGAAGCAGCCATAAGTGTTGGTCTAGTTTATGCTTTAGAAATCTATCAACTGGATATTTCCTGAAGTGTTACAACAGTGTGAGTGTAATACATAGATTATATAATGTATCAATGAACAGTTAAATCCCGCTTCCTTTCCATTCATACTGCAGAAAAGGCTTCTGTGAACCGCATGAGGAGTCGAGTTGGAGTCGACACGCCTCTCTCGGTTCACCGCTCCGTTCAAACAAAAAAACCGACACGAGTGTCGCGATTTCGGTTTTGTATCGTATATCGTTACATATTTTACATCATTTTGTTTTTACAAATGAGTTGGACGGAATCTATTTAGCATGGCTCGCGCTTAAAATGTCTGTTAAAATTAAAATTAAGTAAATAATTAAAAAACAAAATATTCTGCTTGCATAAGTATTACAACATTTCAAGTCTATGGACTTCAAGCAAAAACTGGATGTTACTGTGGGTGATGTCATTTGTTCTAAGGTATCTATCCAACCATCTGGACAGTAGAGGAGCAATGGGGAGGGCGACAGAATTACTGGTCCATTCTGTTTCTGCAACAAAGAAACTTTGCTGTAATTTACTAATGCGTTTAGATTCCACCATCACCAGAAGAGGGAACGGGACCGACTCCTGGAGCACCAGAAGATGGAAGAGCAACACATCCCTAATGCCTTCTGGGGAGAAGCTGTGGTGCAGACGAGTGAAGATGGGAAGCACCACAGGGTGGATCACCTCTGGGCTTATCTTGCCATTGTGAAGAACCATGTAAGTGGAATCCTAAAATTTACAAGACCGGTGACAGTTGCACAGCTAGCAGTGAAAGCACTTTCTTCGTGGTTGGACTGAAAAAGACTGACACAGGAAACAGACTGTCACTTCACGGCACACTGGCATCCATTATAAGAATCAAATGAAAGACCTGGAGCTCCATTACAGAGATGAGTCGCCTGCTCAGGTGCTAATAGATCTCATGTCTGATCTCCCAGCGTTCCCCAGCAGCCCCACACAACCTTTTTCACCAATCAGTGTCACACTAGCTCATCTGTGGGCTTGTCCATGTTAGCCTTCACTCCCACCATGCATCAGTGAGGCCTGTGCACCCAGGACCCAGCTTAACACCACTTTTCCTGCGTCCAAATTCAATTACATCAGAAAACACATTAATTACAGTCTGTCCTGCTCCTGTTTAGGTTACAGAATTAGGGTGGTCTCAGATTAATCCATAAAGACCCAGTCAGAGTGAAAGAAATGGTGAATATGAGATTACTGCTTCAGTGAGTAAAAGACACCAGAGGCCACTCCCACTCGTATCTGCTCTATTTTACTGCTCTCACCATTTTCCTCCTTTCTCTCTCTCTCCTTTACCTGACCTCCCCTACGGCACTGACCCCACCTCAAGCGACACACACTCACACACCCAAACCACAGAGTGCGTCCACCCCTCCTCCCACAGTACACACACACACACACACACACAGAACCCTCAAGCTGAGAGATTTTTTTCCTGCTCGCCTTTGCCTCGGCCAGCCGCCTTCTCAGACAGGAAACCTCAGTTTCCACTCCGCCTCCACAGGGCCCCTCTCTCTCTCTCTCTCTCTCTCTCCCTCTTTCCTTCTCTCTCCCTCACTCCTTCTCTCCTTTTCCCTCCACCCCCCTCCACACCGGCCCTTTTCTCCCTTACTTTTTTCTCCTACCGCTGCTGTTTTCCCACCATCCCTCCCACCAACAATTTTTCTCTCTTTGTGTAGTTCATATAGTTTACACTACACACACGGACGTCCCTCTTTTACACTTTCACTTTTTAATAGCTAATTGACCGTTTTGTCATAATGCACCGTTTAAGTGGGGTGTGTTGTGTCCCAAAAGGGTTTATTTTATTTCTTTTTTTTTATTTTATGTTCATTTTTTTATTTTCTCCATTCTACTTCTTTCTTAGCTGGAGAGTGTTTTGAGTAGTGTACGGGATTTTAAGTAATCAGGGAAGGGATGTAAGAGAAGAGGGAAAAATGGAAGATGGGAAAAAACAAAAAATCGAGGGGTGTAAGACCGAGAGGGAGTGAACGGTCAATGGTTCCATTACAAGCATGGCCAAAAGCAGCCACCTGCCAGTGAAGAGTTGGGTGATCTCAAGTAGCAGAAGGGAGGAGAAATGGGAGGAAAAAAGTGGTGGAAAGCTGAGAGGGGGAGGGAGAGAAGGTGGGGAGGGGGCCTGCAACAGGAAGCCTCTTAGCAAGCTACCAATGGCCCCCAGCCAGAAGTCTCAGACACTAAGGAATTCCATGCCGAGGGTTAGAGATAGACGGGAGGCAGGGAGGGGGAGAGAGAGAGCTGCAGGTAGAAAAGAGAGCACTTGGTCCATTAGGATGTGTCTGAGACAGAATTGCTAGAATTGGTACGAAAGAGTGCAAATACTAGGATGACAAATCTTCCTCTCTACGCCACCGCCTACAGAAGAAACGAGCTCCCATCGCTCCTCTCCCTCTCCTGGTCTACCAGCGGCTCTGCTCCCTGAAACCCCCGGGTGGGGGGTGTGGGGTGTTAAGCAGGCTTGTGTTTCTTTTTCCTCCTTTTTTTCTCAGCAGACTTGACGTCAGTCACAGGCTTGGGGTGTGTGAGGCTCCCCTTCAGGAACAGACACAGGCATTTTCACACTTGGCACTTTTCAGCCTATTAGCAAACACAGCCAAGGACCGGGATTATGAAATGCAGCATGACCTGACTTGACTCAGGGGAGAGAGGCTGGTGAGTGGAGGGTGGAGCCTGGAAGCTAGAGAGTGGAGAGTGGAGGGTGGAGCCTGGAGGTCGGAGGGTGGCGAGTGGAAGGTGGAGAGTGGAGAGTGGAGGGTGGGGAGTGGAAGGTGGAGAGTAGAAGGTGGAAGGTGGAGAGTGGAAGGTGGAAGGTGGAGGGTGGCGAGTGGAAGGTGGAAGGTGGAGGGTGGCGAGTGGAAGGTGGAGGGTGGAAGGTGGAGAGTGGAAGGTGGAAGGTGGAAGGTGGAGGGTGGAGGGTGGAGGGTGGAGAGTGGAAGGTGGAGGGTGGAGAGTGGAGAGTGGAGGGTGGAGAGTGGAGGGTGGAGAATGGAAGGTGGAGAATGGAGGGTGGAGGGTGGAGGGTGGAGAGTGGAGGGTGGAGGGTGGAGGGTGGAAGGTGGATGGTGGAGAGTGGAGGGTGGAGAGTGGAAGGTGGAAGGTGGAGAGTGGAGGGTGGAGGGTGGAGGGTGGATGGTGGATGGTGGATGGAAACCCCGCTCTGTGAATGAGCTCCATGTCTTCGGCTCCCTGGTCTTTACAGGCCCGTCTGAGCGGAGGAGTCTGTTATTCTCCTCCCTGCTCTCGCCTTTCATCTGCGGAGAAATGTAGCAGCTCCGGAGAAAGGCTGCTCCCCTGCCAGAGCTAGCACCCCCCAGGGACGCCACATCACACCCC
>JBBPCY010073635.1:0-10182 GCA_037974405.1 Brachyalestes nurse | reverse complement strand
AGAATAGTGTTTCCAGATGAGCTCTTTCCTGCCCATCGTCCTCCCAGCAATACCATCTTCACATGAGGAGTTTCTGTTAAAGCAGGGAAAGCTGTAGTTGGGACACATTTGCATTAAAATACAAATTCTAGTCTACAACAAAACACTCAGACGTTTATATTGTAAATCCAAGTATCATAATGTTGATTATCGCCCAATACCCTTCTGACCAGATCTTTCCATTTTTGTATGCTCTATAGACATTTGGGTAAGAGGTACTCGGCTAGCAACTGATCCTATGGAAAAAATGACTTTGTTTTTAGTGTGAGTGTGATTGTGTGATAATTTGACATTCTGGGCCTTTATTTTTAAGGCTTCTTGGAGTAGAAGTGCTGATCTAGGATCAGATTCTTCTCTTGTTTGTGATGAACTTACTGAGAGAAATAGATCCCAGATCAACACTTCTGCTCATGAAGAGGCTTTATGAAAAAAAGGTCCTTGATTAAATGCTTTATTTTGTGTGTTACATATTGAAATATGACCCAATTCGACCAAATAATCGGCTGCATTTACTCTTATCAGCAACTTTGAAATTCAGCAGTAAAATCACTTTGTGATAATGGTATACAGTTGTTGTTTTGCAACTGTAGCTATTTTCAGTTCCAGTTTTTTCAGGGCTTTTTGCTTTTAGTCTTGTTTTTCCAGGTGAAATGCATACTCAGTGGAATTCAAATCAGGTCACTGACTTAGCCAGTCAAAACATTTCACAGTAAAGTAGTAGCATGGTTTGATTAACAGTTGGTTGAAATAAATTTAAATACAGCACAGATAATATCTGGAAATACAAATTACAGATAATACTGTAAATTACATTACAGATAAAAAAAGATTATACATATTATACAGAAATTATACATATGTATACACTGATTAGCGGCAACAATAAAACCAGCTGCCTAACATTGTGTAGTGCCCTTGTGGTGCCAGCCCTGACCTGTCAAGGTTCACACCTATGAAGGTGTGCTGTGGTCTATGGCACCTAGAGTTTAACAGCCAGTCCTATAAGGTGCGGCGTGGGTCCTCTATGGACTAGTCTGCCCAGCACATACGACATCCCCATTTAAAAATGCACATGTAAGAGGAACTCTTTGGAACTCTCAAGATTTCTACTGTAGAATTTTTGGAACAAGTTGGAATTCATTGGTCCCTTATTGAGTAGAAGTTGTCAAGTGCAAAATTTCAACTTTTTTAACATGCCCTTACCAGCTCAGAAGTGGATTACACTGACATACAAGTGCCCACTCACAGCACAAGGAGAAAATGGGAAATTGCTAAATTTTATTTCCGAAAGGATTTGCCTTTGGGTAGGTTAATTACAGTGAGCTAATTAGCTAGTAATGCAATCTTTGTGAAACATAATGCACATCAATTTTTGTGAATAATTGCCTTTTCTGACTGTTTACAACCTTGCCCTTTTTATTTTATCTGCTGGATGTGTAGCCTTTAACTTGCTCAGTAGCGATCTGGCAGAGTAGTCATGAGGTTATGTAAGCATTCATGTATAACAGATGGAGTAGCCAGCTGCCTTAAACCCAGCATGAACATAACAAATGGAAGGTTACAGCTCTTAAGTATTAAGTATCTAAAAATCATTTTATTGCTCTGACGTATTAACATCATTGCCTGCTAATTTTGAGGGGTGGAAGAGGAACTGCATCAGGTTGCTGTGATTTCTCGGTAAGTTCTGCTGAAGTCCACATTTGTGTCCTCTCAACCCCTCCAAGGGCTCATCTAGCACACTTCACTCGAGCAAACGTATTAAAGGAATGGCCTTTAAGATGATGTCGGGGTTCCTGAAACGGGTCCTGAGACACTGAAGTAGCCCTACACCATCATTCTTTACACTGGTATGATCATTCTTCCAGTAGTACTATAGAACATCTAAAGGACGTTTCCATAAGTGTACAGGAAATGTGTTTCACCTAAACGGTACTGCGGTGGCACACAACTTTCCAATGTATCTCAGTCTAGTAACATTTGTTCATGGTAAGGCGCAGTTTCTTGTGCCAGTGAAAAAGTGCCATAAGTGTTCAACCAAGCCTCTTTGAAACGTACAGCAAGTTCTTCCTTAGAGTGCAGCGATTTCCTTGTTATAATACATTATATGTCCATAAGTTTGTAGGCGCCTGCTCGTCCAAGATTTCTCCTGAAATAAAGGGTATTTATTGGGCTCCCTCCCCCAGTACTTCCCACTTTACTCTTCTAAAAAGGCTTTTCACTAAACGTTGAAACAGTGTTATGTGGCAATGTTCCTCAAAACCATTAGTCAAGTACTTATATTGAAAGATTACTTTTGGATGACAAATGCCACTACAACTATCCCATCAAGGCTATTAGACCTTAGACTTGTGTGGCTGCTCCCCGAGCATCATATTCTATTGGCAGTGCTTTTCTATGAAGATTATACAAACTGTGTATTCACTTGTGTCACCAATGGTTGTACCAATGGTTGCACATTTACTAATTAGATACTTTGCTTGGATACTTTTGGATTTTTAGTGTATATTCATACAAGTTCAAGTGGAAGAACCTTAGTAGTCACCCTAAGGTTCTTGGTCACTTGTTTGAGGATTTTTGTCCTTGCCCTGATCCTTGTAAAATGCCCACTCTCATGGAAGGTAGCAGTCATACTGTGTTTCTTCTATTTGAAAGCTGTCTGCTAGACCTCAAACTAATGGAGTTACTAGTCTGTACAAATTCTTTTGCAACCCTCTAACGTATCTTGAGCTTTCACCTTTCTTCAGCCTGAGGCTCTCTGAAATATCATTTTTGAACATAATGCACTTGAACAGAAATCTGTTGGGAAGATCAGGCAACTAAAATTGAGTAGTTTGTATGCTAGGGTAGGTCAAACCTACACCTGAATTAATTGGAACACCTGCCTCCAATTATCCTCTTTTCAAAAGGTCATTAACCAAGGGGTTCAAAAGCTTTTTTTTCCATCAATAAGCTGTTTACAGCATTTGCTCAGTAAAGATGTGTCAATGTGAAAATGCTCCATGTTTCCTCTGTGCCTTTCTGATAAGGGACTATTTTCTGTGGACACGCCATCATTGGAGTGACCTGAGATAATGATTATACAGGGATCCAGATAGGAAAACCATAGTAACTATTCTCTTTTTATTTTTGATGTGGACCTTCAGACCTCAGGCTTATATAATGATGAGTTAGTCATATACTTACCTCACTGCATGAAAAATTCTACCTCTTTCAACACTGAACTGTTTTTCTTTCCCACTGAAGAATTACAGTTGAATCTGAAAACTGTCTGGATTCACCACACTTGAGGAAAACCACAAATTCAATTTTTCATCTTAAAGACAGTGTAGACTCAAAAGTATATACTAAAGGTAACTAAAAGTAACATCCTCACCTGTGGCAGTTGCCATGTCCACTCTGCAAAGTTCTTCACAGATACCAGAATGCTAGAAAGTAATTAGACAGCAGTACATTCCAAAGGTTTTAGACTAGGGGTTTACATGTAATCTCTTTCTGTTTTAGTTACACTGTTTGTTTTTTTTTACTATTCCCATTTCACTTCTTACTCAGACTTGAATGAAAGAAACTGCTGCCTTGAACCATTGACATTTCATACACTAGGTGTGGAATTAAAAAGGGAAACAAACGTAAGAAGTTCATATGAATCAGAAATTTCATATACTTGCTGTATAATTTAACCTCAGTAACGTAAAGGACTGGCTTTGTTTGGGGAATCTATCAGTAGAGAATGCCTCGGTCACAAATTGTTCAACGCATCTCACATCTTGTATATTGGCGATTAGAAGATGGAAGGCAGTTAGTATTTATTTAGACTAATTGCAATTTCCATATTATTAAAGCACAGTAGTAAAATGTGCACTATAAGGACAAAAGTATTGAAACACCTGACAATTATACCAACAGGGACTTGAAACAATGCATTGAAACAATGCATTCAAATACATAATATGGCTTTGGGCCCCACTTTGCTTTCACTCTTCTTGGAAGGCCTTCCACAAGCTTTTGGAGTGTTTCTGTGAGAATTTGTGCCTATTCACTGGAAGTAAGGGGCCACCTGAATTCAATAAAGATATCTAATCATATTTGTCAATTATGTACAATATTATCACTTCTATTCATATCATGATGTGTAATACCATTACATTACTTTACTTCTACACATATTATGGTTGTTGGGGTTTCTTCCACTGATTTTTTTATTGTAATTTTTATTAAGATTTAAGAATTATTTTATTAAGAATTAAGATTTTATTGGACTTTTATTAGATTCTATTTAGACTCATATTTGACTTATTTGACTTACTTATTTCATTATTGTATTTTATCTTACTTTTTATTTTACATTATTCTGGTGTCTTGTGATGTGGCAGTCACCACAAACAATTTCCTTCGGGATAAATAAAGTATTCTGATTCTGATTCTGATTGTCAGCTTTCTAATTCAAGTTAGTAGATATAGCTAATTTACTTGGTGGATTGCTATTTAACATTCAACTAAAAAGGATCTAGTGGGGCTTTAATCATAACAAAATAACGTTTAATCTTCCTAAAACATACTTTCTCCAAATAATAATACTTTTCCAGTTTTGCAATGCACTCATTAACTGGAACCATTCCAAATAAATGTGAAGTTCCAAATATAGCATCATATTTGCCCGTCCGTTCTGTTCTTGTTAATGACATGTGTACACAACTTGCAAAATCACCATTTATATCAGCTGTCATTATAACATGCATGAGTTCATCAACCCTGAGGAGCAGCACAAGAGGTAGTGGCTTGCGTGGTAGTGAAGAAATATCTTTGTCGGTTTTGCAATCCAGTGGATTCTGCGAAGTTGCTCAAGGACAAAAATGCCATGTGCATTGTGTGAAAAACAGTCCCGGCCATACATTTATAGAATAAACACAGGACCTGTCCTGAGGCCAACTAGCTAAACCAATCTAACAGTAAAACATATCTTCCTTCTGTAAACAAGAATATGATTATCATATAACAGGTTTAAGGCAGCTTGAAAAATGACTACGTTAAACTGACAGCACAGTAACACTGCAGAATTTTAATCATTGATGAATGAAGCCTGGTGGGATAAAAATGTAGAGGAAAATGAAAAGAGATGTCCCCTTAAAAACAGATTAAAAAAACATATCTAACCATAATACATAAATATACAACCTCAAATCAGAAGAAATTGGGAGGGTATGGAAAATACAAATAATCGTAATTATTATTATTTAATTGCAGACACTATGAACCCAAGAAATTAGTGTTTTGTCTGTCCACTTCATTTCATTTGTTAATATGCATCCATTCTTACATTTACCACTTTATAATGCCACCATTCCTTTTCACAATATTTGAAAGACATTTTGCCACTGTGGATGCTACGCCGTGAAGCATTTCAGGTGTTATTTTGTCTCATTCTGCTAACATGTCTCTTTCCACACATTCTCTGTTGGACACAGGTCAGGACTTCAGGCAGTATGTGTTCCCTCTTCTTCCACAATCAAGCTTTTGTAATGTGTGCAGAGTGTGGTTTTGAAGTGTATTGTTGGAAAATGAATGGACGTTCCAGAACAAGTTAAGAATAACTTTCCAATTAAAGAATTAGCGTTTTCCATACTGTCCAAACGTTTTCTGATTTGGGGTTATATATATATATCGAATCTTTTCGCTACCATGTTTGTTAAAGGGGACGGTCACACTCGGATTCTGATGCTCGAGCTCTTACCCCAGTCCCTACCTTACTTTAGTCTTAATCTCTGACTTTTCTTTGACTGGTGTTGTTTAGGTGTACCTAGGCTTCAGTAACTTGATCAAATTGTGGACGTTGATTTAAGTTTAGCTTTACAGGTATAAGAAACAGATGAGAACTTTGCACAATGCTAACTCTATCACTTGTGAGCTATATTAGACTCAAATCTACACTGCAAAACTAAAGAACCAACCATTCAAACACCAACAGCATTATTAACTGTATATAAATAGCCCTTTTCCCATGTTTTTCTAAACTATCACCTTAGGATAAACAAGCCTAGAATCATTATTTTGTGCTAATTGTGAGAAAAGTGTTGTGAAGGTGTTAAAATGCTTGTGAGTATTTTGTACATGGCTGGAAATACTTGACTGTTTGATCATCTTTCAGTTCACGTAACCAATAATTCCTGTTAAAGCTATGAAGGTCAGAGACATCTAATTAAATTCAAAAGACCAGAGTCTTTCTTACCTAGTACAGTATCATAGCTTTAGAGGATGTTTGATATTTTTTGCGGAAGGTCATACACCACTAACTTCTTTTTACATATCATAAAGCCTCTTTCTAGTTAGAGAAATTGCTCACTAATAGTAGGTGTCACTGTAAGAACATCCCCTTGTACTTTGTGTGAATAATAATACTGCTTTGTGCACTAAAAAGAGAAGGAACCTATTGTTTGGATAAAAATGGGCTCCATTTTCAGGGTCTGATATACACACACAGTTGCATAATGCATTGTGATACATATAAATGTGGAGCTCATAACCAAAAATGGTCCAAGGAAGGACAATTGATGACACAGTAATGAGTGCTCAGTGCTCACAGATTTATATGAATAGCGAAGGCTAGCCTGTCTGGTCTGATCCCACAGAAGAGCTGCTGTAAACCTATTTGCAGAAAAAAGTTAAAGCTAGCTATGCAACTTCCATTCCCTAATGACAGGGGACAGTCTCCCTGGAGCAACTTGGGGTTAAGGGTCTTGCTCAGGAACCCAGTGGTAGTGTGTTGAAGGTAGGATTTGAACCCATGACCTCTTGGTCTAGAGGCAAGTGTCCTACCCACTAGGCCACCACCAGTATTTGTGGGATGTGCAGGGTACGCTTGTCCATGAAAGCATTTTCTTGCAACTTATAGGACTTAAAGGATCTGCTGCTAACATCTTGATGGAACATTCCATCGTCAGAGGTCTTATGGAGTCCATGCCTCAACTGGTACGAGTTGCTCTGGAGGTATGAGGGCAGACCTACATAATATTAGGCAGGTGGGTTTAATGTTATGGCTGATCGGTAGTTATGGTAATGTGGTGGTTTTTGTGACATCACAAAAACAATGAATTCAATAAAGTCTACATCTTCTGTGGACTGTATGAACTCTGGTGTGAACGTTTTGAAACTACACATTAGGTCACACTGTTTTTATAAGTGAAAAGTTTTTTCTTGTACATCCAATTACAATGAAATGAAAACTAAGAAGAAGAGCAAAATAAGAGCTGGCTGTTGCCTCAGTATTAAAAGGTTAAAAGTCACTTCTGATGCAACACATACAATAGAGAGCGAGCACCACGGGGCCAGTGGAGACTAAACAGCAGTAAATCAGATTGTATTTGATTAACAATTGATCATTTGTGGAATCTGAAAGAGAGTGGTGTCCTGTGTCAGAGAGCATGAATGCAGGGTACAGCACACACACACGCGCACACACGCGCACACGCACACACACGCAAACACGCAAACACGCAAACACACATGCAGGTGCTGTTTCAAAAACACCTGGCCAGCAGGTGCAAACTCACAATTGGAGGACGACCTGGGACCATAAACACACACACACACACACACACGTATATTTTGTGTACACACACAAACACACACACACTGTCTCAACCTGTGTTCCACCAAAGCCGTCTCTCAGGAGACACACATCGAAGAAGCTCAGAAGTTTATTCCTTTCACTTCATCCTATTTTAAACACCAATAAATCAATTCCAGTCTCACATGCCCTGAATATGTGTGTGTGTGTGTGTGTGTGTGTGTGTGTGTGTGTGCGCGCGCGCGTGCGTGCGTAGGGAGGGGGGGGTGGAGGGTTTCAATGACAACCTTGTAGTTCATAAAGAGCAATTAGCCTCATGTGACTTTGTTAATTAAGGGAGAAGATTGATGGAGAGGAGTGAAAAGAGTATAATTTGAACATTAAACAGGAGAGCTGATAAAGACCTTGACTGCATCAATGTTATCTTTCTATTAAAATAAAAAACCTCATTATTTAGAACCTACTCACACAGTGGCAGAAAATAAAAATATCTTATCGCAATAATTGCACAATAAATAGTAAAAAAGCAGATTTAAACAAGAAGTCTCTTAAAGGTGTGTTGCCTTGGAAATAGAGTTCAAATTCTAATGGCTATGGAACCTTTACATTATGTGGAGGTTCTTTAAAGAGTCCACACCATGGAACAGAATCCCAAAACTAATATTTTGACATATTTTTCTGTTCATCCTTACATCATTTTAGACCAGGCCGGTCACACAGACATTATAGGGAGGGTTTTTTGAATGAGGCACAATAGAGAGCAATTAGAACACAGGTCATTTACATATCAGTGTTAAAGGTACAGTAGCATAAACAGCCGGTTTAATTCTAAAGATTTAAAAATAGAGACTGGTAATTAGAAATAACTGCTTTTAGTACATACACCTATACAAATGTTCTAGAAGGTAAGATACAGGCCTTCAAAATATAAAAATGTTGCACTTGTACACCTCAATTTGCAGAAATACTCTTTAAAGCACCATGTATAATGAGTTTTTTCTATAGCATTGCCTCCTGTAGCATTACCCTTCATTTTTGAGTATAACAGTACATTTTTATTTAATGGAGGAAATCAAATATTTAGATCAGGGGTAAGACTTTGGAGTGTTCACAAAAGCATCTCAGAATAGAGACAAGAGGCTCTTAGAAATTGTCCCAGTTTCTCCGTTTTACAAAATCCCCAAATAATAAACTTTTTCCAAATATGCCAGATGATGTGAAGCCTTACAGCATGCAACTAGAAATGCATTTGCACAATAAAATGTTAAATGTGATCATGCAGCTCAAGCAGTTTCCAAATGGTTGCTATGGTGGTGGCTAGGGTGTCACTAGGTGGTTGCCATGGTATTGCAGGTGGTTGCTAGTGTTGCTAGCCACTTGCTATAGTATGTTTGTGGCTAGGTGGCTGCCATGGTTTCTTAGGTGGTTCCTAGAGTGTTGCTAGAGAACTACCAGATAACTACCAGAGATAATAACTACGATATCTCTGGTAGCATTTAAGGTGTTGCTAGGATGTTGCCATGGTTTTTCAGGTGGTTGATAAGGTGCGCAAAGAAGGAGGGCTACAAAATCTTTAAGAAAAAAAGGAGACGCAAAAACACTGGTTAAAAGTAGAGGTGCAAATCGTATTAAAAAGAGGAGGGCTACGAAAATTTGCCTGAAAATAGAGGTGCAAAAATGTCATTGGGGACGTTTAAAATGTTGGGAAGTATACACAGGCTCTTCTTGTTGAGAGGCAACCGCTCTAACCACTGCTGTCAGGGAAAGGTGCCGATATCTCAAAACCTGTAGTTGGATGACAATATGGAAAAACAATAAAACCAGTCAATGGATTTCATACTGCCTTTACATGTGCTTTAAAACATTTGTAATATGTTATAAACGTTCATTCATTCTGTAATCGTTTAATCCTTACTAGGGTTGTGGGTACCCAGAGCCTATCCTGGGGCCAAAGGGCACGAGGCAGGGACTCACACTGGGTGGGGTGCCAGCCTGTATGTTATAAATGTAAATGGTATTTCAAAACCTTTTCCATGCTTTACTGTATCATCCAAAAATATTTAATGATTTGAATTTAAGTATAAATGATCAAAAAGTACTTGGAAAAAATATATTCACATACCTTATCAAGTTGTCTTTTGTTTTTGTTGTTTAATATACTTCAAATGCATACATTTCTTTCACGTCAAATGAGAAACTGGGACAATTTCTAAGAGCCTCTTGGCCCATTTCTATTCTGAGGTGCTTGTGTGAACACTCCTAAACCTCTTTAATCTTAACCTCTAATCTGAACCCCAGCCGAGATCAATAGGCCATGTAGCCTTGCACCTCCAAGGAGTAAAAGATATCTTTTATTTAAAACATTATTCTAAAGGATATACACTGAGATCCACACATTCTTTAAATGTAAGCATAAGCACTTCAGAACTTCGGAAATGCTTCATCCGCTACAGAGAGAGAGAGAGAGAGAGAGAGAGAGAGAGAGAAAGAGAAAGATAGAGAGGGGAGAGAGAGAGAGAGAGAGAGAGAGAGAGAGAGAGAGAGAGAGAGAGAGAGAGAGAGAGAGAGAAAGAAAGAGAGAG